>SJYT01027247.1:133400-170312 GCA_006410635.1 Cephalophus harveyi | reverse complement strand
ATTTCTGTCCTTTATCGAGCACATCTTTGCATGAAATGTTCCCTTGGTATCTCTAATTTTCTTGAAGAGATCTCTAGTCTTTCCCATTCTGTTGTTTTCCTCTATTTCTTTAATATTTTATAACATTTTAACTTTCATATGGGTTCGTAGATTTACTTGTGAGGCTGACATGCGATAGAGCCATCACAGTTTGGTCTAAGAGGTGGGTTTGAATCATCCAGTAAGAAAAATGAGCACAGTACCATTCTACCATAGGTGCTTACCACCCCCCTCAAACCTACACACACATACACACACATACATGCACACACGCACGCACGCACAAATTGGGATCATTTATCTTGTAATCGTCATCTCATTTTATTCAATAGTAAATATTCTGTATATCAGTTTTAAAGTTGCATATATTCAATTACAAAGGTATACCACAGCTTATTAACCAATCATTTGCTGTTATAAATCTGTGTTCATTCATAATTATGACTTGAGGATAAACTCTTAGATGTGGAATTGATGTTTCAAAGGATATGTACACTTTTACGGCTTTTACGTCATATAGCTAATTTGTCCCCAGGAACATTATTTGTTTCTTTCAAATTGTCTATTTCCCAGCATCACTGGAAATTATTATTCAAAAGAGTCTTTCACAGCATGCCTTTTGGATGACCCATGGCTTCTGTTCATTGCCTGGCCAATTTATCCTGGAAAGAATAAAAGAAATGAGTCTAGAGATGATAAATGCTTGAGGCCAGGTTCATGTTGAAGGAATGGGGATAGATGACAGGAAAAGGGTGAGCTTGGAGACCATTTCTTTACTCCTGCTTCCAAGTTATTTACAGCAGAGATCTTTTAGTGGTGAATACTTAAAGGGCATGTAGAGCTTTAAAAGCACATTCAATGATAATTTTTTAATTTGGAAAATGATTTGATGTCATCAGAGACGCTACGGAATAGGAATGACATTTGTATGTTTATCCAAAAGGGAGTCCAGGCTTAAAAAAAAAAAAAAAATGTAGAAATGCTGTTCTAATCTAAGCCCTCATTTGAGATAAAGATACTGAAACCAGAGAGTGGAAGGCATTTCTTTAGAGGCAGAGCCATACAGCAAGTTGATGATGGAGTTG
Source organism: Cephalophus harveyi (assembly GCA_006410635.1). Classification (NCBI taxonomy): domain Eukaryota; kingdom Metazoa; phylum Chordata; class Mammalia; order Artiodactyla; family Bovidae; genus Cephalophus; species Cephalophus harveyi. The sequence goes on along the minus strand of SJYT01027247.1, from coordinate 169,188 downwards.
GTTCCCAACTACCTGTTCAGAGCTCAGTGATGACGTCGACCAGCCTAGCTCTGGGAAGATGAGAAAGCAGACACAGGGCCTCTTTGGACGGTGGGCCAGGCTCTCCTCTAGGGCCTATGAGCTGCCTCTTGCCCCTCCTGGACAAAGGCCTAGGTGTCTTGGGCATGGCAGTTCACTGCTGCTTGATTCTCCCCACCTGTCAATGGGAGCCGGTCTACACTTTAATAACCAGGGTTTTTGCCTGAACTTCCCCTTCCCTGGATAACTTGTGTTCATGCCTCAGCAGTTCAAAAGTCACTTCTTCAGGGAAGCCTTTCCTGACTGCTAAGATAGTTTAGGGTCCCTGCGTACAATCTTATAGCACCTCTTACCTTTAATACCCTTGTCACAGTTATAATTACCTTGCTTTGTTTTTAATATCTCTCTCCTGGACTAGACTGTCTGCTTTATGAGTGTAGGACTCTATGAGTGTAGGAATATTATCGTCTGTTGCTCCTGGCATATACTAAGCCTTAATAAATGCTTGAATGTTTGACTATTCCGATGGATACTAATTAGTGAATTAGAAATGTGTGTGGGCTGCTGGGTGGTGCTGTCTCTGATTGCCTGCAGAACCAGGAGAGCTGTTCCTTATGGCCAAGGGCATTGGGAGAAGAGAGAGGGAAAGGAGACCCAGTTAAGGCTGCTGGTGTAGCGACAAGCTGGAGGGTATGGTCTGCATCTCTGGGTGCGCCATAGCGGCCTCCTGGGTGGAGGGGTCAGCAACCACATCCAACCAAGCATTCATTCCTGGCCTGGCAGAATCAACCCGGTAATTTAGTGGAGGTGATTAGAGAGGAGCCTCCTTGAGTCATTCTGGGGAAGAGAATTCAAGGTCAGGACTCTCCTTGGCGGGGAGAGGACAGCAACCCAGGTCACCTGCGACCCGGTCTTCACAGTCGATGGGCGCTTGCAGCAGCGGCTCTAAGGTCGGCTGGTGGCTGGCTGGGCGCCAGAGCAGCGCTGCTGGTCCGCGGCAGGTCCTGCCCCCTCCGCCGGTTTCCCTCCCCCTCCTCCGCCTCCCAGCCCACTCCCGCTTGCAGCATCCTCTGCAAGGAGAGGAATGTGCCGCGCTCGGACGCGCGGTCCTGGCCGAGCGGCGGCCCCCCGGGGCGCGCTCTGGACCTCCGGGGTCCGCCGTCTGGCGCTGCGCCACGTGCTTTGATCGGCGCTGATGTCAAGTGGGTGTGGGCTCTCAGGGAAAGCCGGCCGAGGACGAGGAGGGCGCGAGATGCGCCGCGGGCGCGCTGAGGGCCCAGCGCGCTCTGCCGCTCAGCGCCGCTGACCAGTGACCGGCCCCGGCTCGCGGACCGAGCTCATGGAGCCGCGGCGCTGCCCGGCCGGGGACGCGTGCCCCGCCGCCCTTGGGGGCTGGCGGGGGCCGCCGCGGGGGGCCTGCAGGTGTGTCCGCGCGCGCGCCGGAACTTTCGGGGGGCTGCGGGCTGTTTCGGGGCGGGCAGGGCGCAGGGTGCGCAGGCTGCTTTTAGGGGTGCTTTGTGTCTGGGCGCTGGCGTGACGGGAGCCGGTGGGTCCCCGGCCCGCCATCCGCGTGGGAGCCGCAGCTCGCCGCCGGAGTTTCAGGGAGAGAATTCATTGAGCCGGCGACCGGCTTTGGGTTACTCATCGGGAAGGGCGCCGAGGAGCAGCCTTGTTGTTTTGAGAATTGGTCTCCAAGTACAGCCTGCCTTCATGGTAACAGGATTATCTCTCAGCAGACAGCGCGGCTTCCCGAGATCGGCTGTGGTTGGGGGCACCGGTCGTTCGGGGTGCGGGGGAGGGTAGGTGAGCAAAAGCTACCCGGCCACCCACTCCGCCCCCACGCCTTCCCTCCGGGAGCCGGCTCAGGGCGAGGCGAGAGGTCAGCCTCTCGCCGCCGTTGACAGGTCTAGTTTCAGACACACCTTCCCGGAGGAATGCGGAGGCTTTGTTCCAGGGCCGGTCCCAGCCCCGAGCCCAGAAGCCCGCGGGCACGGGGCCGGGACTCCAGGGCCATTACTCATCTTTTCTGGCTACGCCGGCGAGCTCCCGGGTAGGCAAGTTAATTATTAACGTGTCTAGGCTGGAGGGAGGGAATCTGGAAATGAGATTGGTGGGCTGCAGGCCCCCCCGCCTCCCCCGCCTCTTTGGCGCTGGCCATCAAGGTTGAAGCCCAGGGTATTGCAGCCTGTTTCCTGAGAAGGCTGCTGGCCTTCCCCCAGTGATCGGCACTCCCGCGAAAGGGCTTCCCTTTTCCCCCATTTGTGGGACAGCCGCCCACAAATGGGCGGAGGGCAAAAGGGAGCAACTCTTGTTTTTTATCTACTTTGGAACCGGCCCGTACCTCTCCTCCTCTGCCTTCTCTAAACAACCTCACTCCCCACCCCCTGCCTCAGGGAGCTTCCGGGCGCAGGTGTCCGCGACCCGAGCCCGCAGCCGGCCGCCTGAAGCGCGGGTGAAGCGCCGCCCTGCCCCACCTCAGTGCGTGCGCACCTCCGCCCCGCTCAACAAGTGCCCTGGGGTGTGTTTTCCGGCCCCGGCTCCTTAGGACTGTGGGCGGAGGCAAAAGTGTGCGCCGGGTGGTCACCTGACCCGCCTCTCCCGGCTCCCTGCGCTCGCCGGGGAAGGAGGAGGTCCAGGTGGGGAAGAGCCGAGGGCGGAGCTCCTTGCTCGGGTTTCAGTTTCCCTCCCGGCAGGCTGGGAGGCGGGTAGTCTCCCCAGGTGTGCTCTGTGTGCTGCTGCCTGAGAATGAGAGGGCTCAGGTCTTAACGGAGGGCGGCGGATGGGGCTGGCTGGAGGCCTGAGATTTTGCCTGGCTGGGGCTTGAGGGAATTGTCACATTCAGCCCTCCTGGAGGCATTGCTTAGAGACCTGGTTCACTGCTGTCTTTGTCAGTTGAGGGTAGAGGACTCAGCCTCCTAAGCCGAGGGTTGGCAGCTGTATGATGAGAAGATGAGCACCTCTTGGAAGTTGACACTCTCGAGGGTGGAAGAGGGGGCTGGGCTTATGCGGGGACGGAGTGCAGGGAGGGGGATTTTAGCTCTGACTGTGGGCCTCCCAGGGGGTGCTAGTGGTAAAGAACCTGCCTGCTAGTGCAGGAGACATGAGTTCAATCTCTGGGTCGGGAAGATCCCCTAGGAGAGGGCATGGCAATCCACTCCAGTATTCTTGCCTGGAGAATCCCCGTGGACAGAGGAGCCTGGAGGGCTACTGTCCATAGGGTCGCACAGAGTCGGACATGACTGAAGCAACTTCACACACACACGCACATAGGTTGTGCGTTGTATCAGGTTCTGTAAGAGAGGCTGCTGTTGTGCCCCACATCCGTCCGTTGTTTTCTGTCCTCTTGCCTCAGTGGCTTGGCTTACTGGGTTCTTCCTGGCTTTGGTCTCCAGGCCTGGACTGTTATGATGGCTGCCCGGGGACACAGAAGTCCCCATCTCACCCCAGCCTTCTGAGGAGGAAATGAGTGAGGGAAGGTGTGGCTTCAGAGAGCCTGCTGATCCTGACACCCTGGGTTACTGGGGAGTCTGTGCCACCTGTCTTCCCACGGGGTTTGTGGGATGTACACGCAGCACACCCCTCCCCCAACACACTCGCTTTTAGAGTGGCACCTTCTCCAGCAGTATCCTGAGCTGCTGGGATCTGCTGGCCTGCTGGCACTCTGTGAGTTGAGGATTTGGAGATGGTCCTGATTAAGAACAATTTTTTTTTTTAAATTATGGGAAGTCTGCCTCAGGCTGCCATCTAATGTCTGCTCACTTTGCAGCCTACTGGTCACAGCTGAATATTCATTAATAATGGCCTGGCCACTGCCTGGGGAAGCTACTTAAGGTGATTCTGTAAAGAGTGGGTGGGTCTCTGGGGGCACCAAGAGAACAGGCCGTCATCAGGGATTGTGACCTTGTGGGGAAAGTGAGGCGATTGTTAGGCTGTGGGACTGTGGAGTGAACGGGGGTGGAGGGATGTGGGGGTGTGTGGAGGATCAGGGTTACTGAGAGTGGTGGGGTCAAAGTATTGAGCAGAGGTGGTTTGGAGATTGCCCCAGTGTGTCCTGATCCTACTGTCTGTGCTGGGCACAGCGGGCTGTGCTGAGTGGGTTCAGCATCAGCTGAGGCCTCTGTCCTGGGACCTGACCGCCCCTGCCACCTGGGAAAAGGGTCCGCCTCTCTCTGGTGGCTCAGCTGGTAAGGAATCTGCTTGCAATGTGGAAGACCTGGGTTTAATCCCTGGGTTGGGAAGATCCCCTGGAGAAGGGAACGGCTACCCCACTTCAGTATTCTGGCCTGGAGAATTCCATGGACTGTATAGTCCATGGGGTTGGAAAGAGTCAGGCGACTGAGTGACTTTCACTTTCTCTCTATACACCAGCTCCTGGACTTCTCCCTTCCCTTTTAACAGCAGCGCTGGGTTTAATGATGGCAGTTACTGTGTTCTTCAGCCCCAGCTGTGTCATCCTGGGATGGGCAGCTGGAGAAAGTACCCAGGCTAAGAGAGAGGTGCTTCTGAAGGTTTGTTCTGAATCACATAAGATCAAGAGGAGAAACAGAATGGGCACCCTGGCAGCCTTTGCAGTCATGGTTTGTAAAATACAGAATTCCTCCGTAGGTTTTATATTGTCTCTGTGAAGAGAAAAGAGGCTAGTTATTCTAGGCCTATGCCCTGTGGGTCTCCAGGTGAGGGGAGAGAGAATGATGAGGAGTTAATTGAGGCAATCAGTTTTTGGCATTTTCTCTGCCGCCCTGGGTTCAAACTCAGCCTTTGCTATTTACTTGCTTCACGTTTGTGAGGCTGAATCTGTCTCAGTTTTTCTTCACCCCCTCCCTCAAGCAGGATAATTATGAGGATTATACACGATGTTTGCAAAGGATTGAACACAGTGCTTGTTCATTGGTAGCTTAAAAAAAAATTAATTAAAGGTAACTAGAGGATCTTTCGGAGAAGGCAATGCAACCTATTCCAGTACTCTTGCCTGGAAAATCCCATGGGCGGAGGAGCCTGGTGGGCTGCAGTCCATGGGGTCGCTAAGAGTTGGACACGACTGAGCAACTTCACTTTCACTTTTTACTTTCATGCATTGGAGAAGGAAATGGCAACCCACTCCATTGTTCTTGCCTGGAGAATCCCAGGGACAGAGGAGCCTGGTGGGCTGCTGTCTATGGGGTTGCACAAAGTTGGACACGACTGAAGCGACTTAACAGCAGCAGCAGAGGATCTTTGGAGCAGTAGCTGAGAGAGTTTTTTTTTCATAGACGATAAGAATATTAGAACTACCATTTTGTGCCCACCCCAGAGGGCAGACCTGGGCTCATAGCGGGTCAGGTATGAGAATTGTCCTGGAAGATTTCTTCTGATCTTCACATTAAGATTGTTTTCTAGTCTCAGATTTTCAGAGGCCTTGGATCTCCCATGAAATCGCTAACTGCATAGAGCATAGTTGAGCTGGGAAGGTTCAGTTTAGTTCAGTTGCTCAGTCGTGTCCGACTCTTTGCGACCCCATGAATCGCAGCATGCCAGGCCTCTCTGTCCATCACCAACTCCCAGAGTTCACTCAGACTCACATCCATCAAGTCAGTGATGCCATCCAGCCATCTCATCCTCGGTCGTCCCCTTCTCCTCCTGCCCCCAATCCCTCCCAGCATCAGAGTCTTTTCCAATGAGTCAACTCTTCGCATGAGGTGGCCAAAGTACTGGAGAGCACTCAGCCTTCTTCACAGTCCAACTCTCACATCCATACATGACCACTGGAAAAACCATAGCCTTGACTAGACGGACCTTTCTTGGCAAAGTAATGTCTCTGCTTTTGAATATACTATCTAGGTTGGTCATAACTTTTCTTCCAAGGAGTAAGCATCTTTTAATTTCATGGCTGCAGTCACCATCTGCAGTGATTTTGGAGCCTCCCTCCCCCAAAAATAAAGTCTGACACTGTTTCCACTGTTTCCCCATCTATTTCCCACGAAGTGATGGAACCAGATGCCATGATCTTCGTTTTCTGAATGTTGAGCTTTAAGCCAACTTTTTCACTCTCCTCTTTCACTTTCATCAAGAGGCTTTTTAGTTCCTCTTCGCTTTCTGCCATTAGGGTGGTGTCATCTGCATATCTGAGGTTATTGGTATTTCTCCCGGCAATCTTGATTCCAGCTTCTGCTTCTTCCAGCCCAGCATTTCTCATGATATACTACTCTGCATATAAGTTAAATAAGCAGGGTGACAATATACAGCCTGGGAAGGTAGCATCCCTCAAACTTTTGCTAATGCAGCCATCTCTGGTCCAGCCTTGACTGTGGATTGTTTGTGCTAAGAACCACCAGACACCTGGCACTTTTTAATCTGTGTGATTCTGGACAAGTCCTTTTATCTCTTAGAGCCAGTGTTTTGTGAGAGTAATAAAACCTGCCACACACAGTTCTTGTGGTCAAATGCAATAGTATATACAAAACTCGTGCGGCTCACTGGTAGTGACTGATAGCCTGTGTGTGTGCTCAGCTGTTGTTTAGTTGTGTCCCACTCTTTGCACCCCCAGGGACTGTAGCCTGCTGGGCTCCTCTGTCCATGGAATTACTAATGTACCAGACTTAGACTGCTCTAAGTGTTTTCATATATTATCTCACTTAATTCTCACAACAATTTATGGTGCAGTTAATTACTGCCCACATCTTATCTTAAAAGTCGACTATTAGGAATTAAAATTGTTTTCGTTGTGTGGCGGACCCTCTGCGGAAGATGTGCACCTGAAGATCTCTGCCTCCCAGAGTAGGAATAAACTGAAGTTTGTGCAGATACGTCTGCCTATGCCTTTCTTTCATCCGCCTATTCTAACATCTCAAGCTAGCTCTGGATATGTTTGCTGCTGCTCCTAAGTCACTTCAGTCATGTCTGACTCTGTGCGACCCCATAGCCGGCAGCCCACCAGGCTCCCCCGTCCTTGGGATTCTCCAGGCAAGAACAGTGGAGTGGGTTGCCATTTCCTTCTCCAATGCATGAAAGTGAAAAGTGAAAGTGAAGTCGCTCAGTCATGTCCAACTCTTAGCGACCCCATGGACTGCAGCCCACCAGGCTCCTCCGTCCATGGGATTTTCCAGGCAAGAGTACTGGAGTGGGGTGCCATTGCCTTCTCCGGGATGTGTTTGTAAAATGACTAGAAGTCCTTATTGGTCGTTTTGGTTTCTCAGCGTGACTCTGTTGTCCACACTGCCTTACGCCCTTAGGCTCGATGGGGCTTATAGATTCAATACCCTCTTGGCTGTTACGTTTAAGTGTCATTTGTATGGGACTGTAACCCTCTTGTGCTCACTCACTTATTGGTGCCTTTTAAGAAGGAAGTTGTTGGTGGAGCAAAGATAGTTGCTATTAGTATAGTAGTGGAAGGTACGTAAAAGGGATTGTACATGAGCTTGCCTCAATGGTGGGCAACACTTAGAAACTGAGGATCAGTTGTACCTCCTTCTGACGTTGAGTGTAATTCATGTAAATAAACTAATTGTTTAAAGATTTTAAAAAAAAAGGTTGCTAGTTTGATTTGACTTTAGGCACAAGAAATATTTGTTTGGTTTAGAGCCAACCACTAGGCTTAAAGTTTTCAAGGTCCTGTCTTTCTAACGGTTCTGGTTAGCTGTAATGGTTCTTGCCTCTGCTCCACACCATCTGCCAACAGGCACTCAGGTCTGAAGTTTCAAATGTGTTAAGAAAAAAAAAAAAAAAAAAAAGGAGGGGAGAGAAAGAAACAAAACACCCTGTGAAAATAAGGACTCATTGGCTGGTGGTATTTCAAACACGAGTAGGGCTCATTAAGAGAGAGTTATGATCACAGCCTCAAATTCATTCTGATTACTTTTGTAGCACATTTATAGGAGAAGAAAAAGGCTTCAAGTTTGTGGGTCATTCTTTTTATGACAGGAATAACATTTATGGGGGGGTGTGACACAAAGGAATAAAGGTCTGGTTAGGAATAAAAAGAGAAAGGCAACTGGTGGGCCTCGGCCATGCTCAGAAGATTCCAGAGCTCTTGTTAGCAGAGATTTTTCATAGTACAGACCTCGGTGCCCTAGTTCCCACAGCAGCCTGGTGATGTCGTCAGGGTGGCATTGTTCCTGTTGTTTTACTGGAAAATGGAGTGACTTACCTGAGGTCAGGTACCCAGATATGTAACGCTGGAGACCGGACCCCAGGTCTCTGACTTTTCTGTCTCAAAAGCAAGCAATCTCATTTATTCTTGTGACAATTTAGCGTTTCCTATTATGGACACATGATGGAAAACATAGAATATTATAAAGGAAAATCAAATCAGGGAATCATGGCCCAGGCACCAGAGATAACCATTGTGTACATTTTGGTGAATTTCTAAAGAGACTTTTGTTTTATTGTGAAGAGGGAATGTTTGTTTTTGTCAGAGAAGAATCGCTAGCCATATGTCTCTGGGCATCTCCAGTTTCCTGTCTTGGAGCAGGCACTCCTTCTGTAAGCTTTGATTCCCTACACATTCAGCCCAAGTTCTTTATTTTACGTGACACAGTACTAGGCACAGTGGGGGAGAGAAAGATGAGCAAAGCATTCCTGCCTTTATAATTAAGCAGGAGAGACAGATGTATACTCAACCAGTTAGTCCAGGTATAACCATAATAGCAAACAGTGACTGCATCCGGCTCTGGCCTGCGTGCTTTAGACGAGGTATTCATACTTAATCCCCAGGCAACCTTGCGAAGGAGGTAGCAACCATTTCACAGTTGTAGAAAGCCTATGAGGTTAAATGACCCGCCTAAAATGATAAAACCGACACCCATCCAAGTTGAGATTCAAATCTAGGTTGTCGCATTATAAGACCAGGTGCCCTCTCTCTTGAGAATCCCTTAAAAGAGAAGCACAGCGTCTTTTGAGATGAGGGAAGGTGTGGCATATACCCCTTTGTCATTCTCTGTCATCCTTTTATTTCTTCTGGCATCTTTCAAGATGAACGATTCTAATTATTTTGAGTGATATTCATTACCTTTTTCAAAAGTTTCCTGCTTGGATTCTTTTGCTTATCGGGACCACTTGATCAAAAATCTCATAATCTCAGAATGGGAAAGAAATAGCAAAGTTGTCCAGACCATTCTCTTTATTTTGTCATTTTGGGGAAACTGAATGTCAGACAGAGAAGGGGCCTGACATGGGCATACCTAATAGTTGTTGGTTGAGTTAGGACTGGAAATCAGTTTTTTTCACCAGAGTTTTCCCAAATGTAACAGGATATGGACTAAAACCAGGGTGAATATTTTAAATGTTAATAGTTTTATACATGGGTATAGGATTTTTTTCAAGTGAAATATGGCTAGAATATTAAACTCATCATTTGGCAGCTACTGTTGCTTAGGATGTGTCTAAAGTCTGCACTGTCTATTTAAAGAAAAAAGTGGAAGTACAGGTTGGACAGGGAGGAGGCAGAATAATAGAGGAGGTGCGTGGGCTACATGTGGATAACGTTAGGGACACAGTGCAGATACACCAAGCTGTATTCTCTGAGAAGATTTGCTTACCCTACCTACTTGATTCTTTGAGGAGCAAAAAGAAGTGGGGCAGAGCCTTGTGGAAACATATTACTTGCTAGTCATTTACCTGGGGGTCAATATTAATGGGCTCATTGTATGTATATTGTATATTGAGAAAGCTCAGAGAGGTTGATTAACAAGTTCATGGTCACACAGGGCAGTTGGAGAGTGAGAGTTCAGACCCAGCTGGGGCTCCTTCCCTTGGCCCTCCTTGCTACCGGCCACATTCCACAAGGTGGGTGTGCACCACGCTCATTCTGCACTGGTTATCCAAGATTCTGACACCAGTACCAGGCTCTAGTGGAAATGTCTGTGATTGGGTTGCTAGGTTGCTGCTGTTGCCTGCTAATTTAAAGCTTGATTTTGATAGAATTTCAAAGAATGTGCTGTATTTTTAATATGTGGTATTTATCAACTCTGACTCATGCTGGTAAGTGATAAAATCCTTATCCTGCCGCCTTTTGGCTTCTGTACACATTGTGATGTCGCCGTGTGGATTGTGAGCTCCAGGAAGACATAGGCTGTGCCTGTCAGTCTATCTAAAGGGCAATTATGAAATGATCTTTGAGGCTGATTCATTTATCCATACTTTCAGAGTTCAGAGAATGAGCCAGTAGATTTTTACCTGGGGTGGAGGTGGCTGGGCTGCTCCCACCGTAGCCATTGAAACTCAGAGCTGCAGGTTATGGAGGCAAGGCCTCCTTTCGGAGATTTTGGCTAGAGCAGGGGCTCCAGGCTTTGCGTTCTTCCCAAACCAGTTGAGAACCTTCTAAACCTTCAGTTTCGGACCACATGGAGTAGGGTTTGTTGTAGGAAGCAGTCAGTCACTGCCCATTTGCTATGCAGTAAAAGCTGCGATAGTGAGGTAGGCTGAATAATGGTTCACTCCCCAAAAGGTGTCCATGTTCTGATGCCCAGAACTGGTCAGTGTTACCTTTTGTGGTAAAAAGGATTTTGCAGGTGTGAGTGAGTGAGGATTGAGAAGATTATGTTGGATTATCTGGGTAATTATCTGGGCTTCCCAGGTGGTGCTAGTGGTAAAGAACCCACCTCCCAATGCAGGAGACATAAGAGATGCAGGTTTGATCCTGGGTCAGGAAGGTCCCCTTGGAGGAGAGTGTGGCAACTCACTCCAGTATTCTTGCCTAGAAGATCCCTTGGACAGAGGAGCCTGGCAGGCTACAGTCCAAAGGGTCATAAAGAGTCAGACACGGCTGAAGCAACTTAGTACACACATCTGGATGAGCCCAGTGTAATCAGACAGGCCCTTAAGGGAGAGTCAGAGTGAAAAGAAGAAACTGTGATGATAGTGGGGGATGGAGTGACGCGGGCCTATGGGGAAGAAGTGTAGAAGCTGAAAAAAGCAAGGGATGGATTCTCCAGAAGGCATGCAACTCTGTTGACACTTTGACTTTACCCCACTGAAACTGACTTCGAACCTTCCCAACTGTAAGATGGTAAAGGTGTGTGGTCTTAAGCTGCTAAATTTGTGGTAATTTGTTATATCACAAATGTAGTACAGATCAATACAGATGCGTACTGAAGATCAAACAACAAACCTAGCACAGTCCTTGCCTGCCTTCAGTGGCTCTCAGTCCAGTGGTGGACACGGGCGAGTACAGAGCCAGTTGTGGTGATAGCAGTATCTTTATAGGGCTGTGAGTTCAGGAATCTGTGGGAGATAAGAGAATTCAGCCTGGGAGAAGACTGCTTGGGAGAGCTGGCCTCCGAGGTGCTGCTGAAGGAGAGTTGGCGTTATGGGATGAAGGAGGCCAGGGGAGAGCTTTTATGGAGAAAGAAGAGCACATTCAAGGTCATCTCAATAGGATCTAAAAACTAGATGGAGGCTACTGGCCAGGTCCTGCAAGGCAGAAAGGTGGTTTAAGTTGGTGCAGATCTTCATGGCACTGTTTTTAGACTAAAGCCTTGCACAGTGGGAGCTAAGGTGGAAAGGTATTACTTTTGCCTTCAGGGTTGTGTGATGATGGACTTGACACCATCTCGGGCACCTGCTAGGTCTTTGGCATGGATTTTCCCATTTAATCCCGGCAACAACTGTGAGAGGTAGGGACTGTTATTTTCTTCATGTTACGATTGACGAAAATTGAGATTAAGTCATGAGCCCGGAACCACATAGCTTGTAAGTAGTGGGGCTGAGATTTGAATCCAAACCTTCAGGCTTTGGAGCCCTCATGCTTAGTATTCTCCTCTATGGAAGAAAGATCACTGGGCCAGCAAGCAGAGGACCTGCGTTCTAGTGCTAGCCATGCTTCTTCATCCTCAGTATTCCCGTCTGTAAAAGGGTATAGGAGGTCTGCCTCCCTCACAGAGGTTGTGAACCTAAAGGAGATCCTGGAGGAATGTGTTTTTGCTGCGAACCTCTCTCCTCTCATCAGAGTCTCTGACACCTCCAGAAAGGTCCTTGTTTGTTAGGGAGCCCCATCTTACAGTGCTGATCATTCTTCAGGGTCATGAGGCAGGTCGGGGAATTTGGCCACTGCAGATCATTGACATGTCCACATAGGGCTAGAGTGCTTGCATCTGTGGGTGGTGGTAGAGATAGAAAGTGGGCAAGAGACGGGGAGTGGCCTGTCTCAGAGTACCGAGGGTGGGAATGTAAGTCTGGAAGGAAGAAGTGTAGCCTGCATTGTGTTCCCTGCAAAGATACTAATGCTAGAGGTGACTGAGGGGGAAACTTTGCCGACTTGGAAGTGGGGTGAGGAGCATGCAGTGATTTGAGGCAAGTTGACATGAGTTCTGGAGCCTCAGTCTCTTCATGCGTAAAATAGGACTAATGATTCCAACTTTGCAAAGTATGTGAAAGCCTCCTGCCCAGTTCCTGGCATATAGCAGACATTTCAGTGAATAGGGACCGTCTCTAAAGCTGGCAGTTTGAGACTTCTTAGGGTTAATCCAATACATTCCAGTTCTTTGCAGGATTCCACCTTTCTCCCTTGCCTTTCAGGCTCACTTAGGCACGTTGTAATTGGATGTGAAGGGAGCTCTGGCCACGGAATGAGAGACCCGTGACTCTTTGGGAAAGGCCCTGTGCTTCTCAGAGGGAAATGGTGACGAGTGGTTTTCAGGTAGCTGCAGTGGGTCTGCTGAGCCATTTTGGAAGCGAGAATATGTTCATCGTGCCAAGTACAAGATTGAGTGTCACTGTTTTGCTTTCTGGGAATAATGGCCATGCTGATGAAGTAGATTTATGGTGCTGAGGTTATGTTAAGGAATGAAGGAATGAACTTTTTTTTTTTAATGCCTACATTTTCTTATTAAGGTGGTGGTTATTTTAGAATATTTGGAAAATATTGAGAAAAAAAAAAAAGACATTTACTTCCACATCCAGAGATGATCACTGCTAACATTTTAGTGTATTTCCTTCCATTCTATTCGAAGTCTACATAAACTTTTTGTGGAAAATACTGAGCTTAATAATATGCTTTGTTCACCTAACGCTATATCATGTGCATTTCCCCGATTATCACATAGTCCTTAGAAGCACCTTTATTTGCTACATAATAGTCTGTTTGCTACAGGTACTGTCATTTTCTTTATCATTCCCCATTCAGTAGTTGGGCATTTAGATTGTGACTACTGAAATATGTAAATACGTTTTTTTCCCCTAAAATATGTAAAAAATATTTGGCTAGTTTTTTTTTTTTTAAACTGCCTTCTTAGATTCTGAGGATTAGAATTCCTAGACCAAAGAATAAGTACTTTTAAAAGTGCATACTGATGGGGATTATCAGACTAGTTCTGTATACATTGTATTTAAAGCAAAAACATTATGACATGTTAGGCTGTTGTGGGCCAGCTGGGTAAGGTTCCTGCTTCTGACCATTGTGCACCGGAGGCTGCCTCCTCTCTGCTCACTCCGCTGGCAGACAGTACAATCAGCCCCTTGTGCCTCCCCAGTGAAATTTAAGTAATGGGTCAGCTTTTCCAGTGCTTCCCTCCCTGTCAGGAAGTTCATCTGTGAATCTAACCTAAATCTTGCCTGCTGTATTTTAAATCCTCCCCCACTGCTGGGTCCCCTCAGTGGACTGGAGCAGAGAGGAGCAGAGCTGTGCTCCTTCTTCAGGCAGCACACTTGCCTCTCTCCCGGCCTGACCACCACGGCTCCAGCCACCAGCCTTATGTTACCCTGGAGGAAACTTGAGGGTCTCTGGCTACTGCTGTCGCAACTAGGAGGGCGGTCCCTGCATCGAGTTGCTGCCGATAACACCAGGTAGGGTTTCTAAACCTGAGAGTGCCCACGGCTCGGATGCCAGCTTCCCAGTCTCTCCTGTGCCCTCTGCAGAATTCGTGGGGGTTAATTAGCATTCAGAGTGGTGCTCTCCTATTGACACTGCGGGTCTATCAGATTCATTCTCTGGGAAAGAAATAAATGTGGCTAGAGCAGGGATTAATTGTCTTTCAGTCCCAAGTGCACTGGCCAAGTGGTGACTGTGCAGTGAAGGAGGATGGCCAGGCAGGGAGGGGCCTTTGAGTGCATTCTGGTGATGGCAGAGCCCACTGTCAGTGTGAAAAGGGTAGGGTCCCACCCTGGGCCTCCCGCCTTTGGCATCGAGTAGCAGCTGTGCCCTCTGCCTGAAGAGCCTTGGCTACCTTTCTTAGCCGGAGTCCTTTGTTGAGAGCTGACAGCTTTATTACGGGGCAGTAGTTGTTAATTTGGAAGGGAAATGAATATAGCTGCAACTCCATGGGCAGAAGGAGGCCCCTTGTGTCCGTCACTGAGGCGTTTTAGAGCTGACTGGCAGCAGGCCAGCAGAGTGGACTAAGTCCTACAGGAGACAGCCTGGGGATTGAGTCCTGCATCCGAGTCCTGCATCCTCTGTGCGAGTATCTGCGCACGGCTGAGGCCTGAGGGGTCCCTGGGGCCCGGCCCAGGCCGGCTGACCCCCTCCAGCTCCTGGCTGTCCCCTGCACGTCAGCACCAGGAGATCCTGCCTTAATGCGCACTGCTCAGTTTTCCAGTTTTACCTCCTCAGAAGGTCTGCAGTCTCAAGACGAGGTGCTTTGTTTCGTATTTGCTGTTCCTTCCTTCAGTGCCTGGTACAGCACTCGTGCTTTATTGAAACAAGCATTCATGAAGCAAAACCCAGCGGTTTTATGCACTCAGTGAAGAAGCCAGTTCTCTAGTTTCATCCCCCGTTTGAAAATTCCGTGTCAGATGGTTTTTCTTCTTTTGGAGAGGGCTAGCTTTTTTTCTTTCCTGCCTCACGTTACTGTGTGCCCATGCTCACTTTGTGGTTAGTGTCACTCGTACTGTGACCTTGACAAGCTGGAGCCCAGTGTCCCCACTGTGAGGCCTGAGCCTGGTGAATGCTGTCCCTGGCTGCCTGTTAGAATCCCTTGGAGAGCTTTTTAGAAATATTGATGCCTGGGACCCAACACCAGAGATTCTGATTTATTTAGTCTCAGTTGGGGCCCTGGCACCATCACATTCCACAGGTGGTTCTAGCGTTCAGTAATTTTCCCAGAATAAGGAGTGAGACGTCCATCCCTGCTGTCCTGTCAGCAGTTTCCCTTTATGGGAGGATCTGTATGAGAAGCCTGTGATATCTGCAGCTCACATCTTTTATGGAAGCAGAAAGGATGACAGGAGAAATAAGAGGATTGGGTCGGGCTGTCTGTGGGTGGTGCTGGCATGATGGGAGCCCCTGTGGATGTATCTAGCGTCCCTTTCTGTTACCCAGGTGTGCCCTGGCTGTCACTCTACCTGGTATACCACAGGGGACCTGGGCAGGGTGAGGACATTTTAATTAAGGTGAAAGTTAAAAAGGAACAAATAGGCAATGAGCCTGCTTATAGTTAGTTCATTAACCAGTGCCTGGGTTCACTTTTTTCTCAAATATTTGGAGCATGGGTCACAGGAGGGCCTGATGGGGAACAGAGCTGAAAGAATGGCAGAGGGCGGTGTTCAATTTCAGGCTTGAGGACAAAGAGGTCAAAGCAGTGGTGCCTGTGCTGAACCATCAACGCTTCGTGGCTCTTGGTTGCTCATTGTAGGCCGGGACCTCTGAGGTTTCACTTCTGCAGATCTCCTTTTGAATGTTCTAGACACCTCTTCCCGGAGGAGATAATAGGAAACTGAATTCTTACCACGAGTGAATGAGCCCCTTCACTAAATGTGTTTGGGTTTATCTGTGGGTTCCTTTACATGGTTTGAGGATGGTCATGTTCCTGTTGACTTGTGCGTTTGACTTGAGGTCCTCTGTTCTATACCTTCCCTTACCCTCTTTAGGGTGTTTGTGGTTGGGGCTTTGTCCCATGAGCATCCTCTCAGATTGAGGGGTTGCTTTTTAGGGTTCCTCTGCTCCTTGGCTTCTGTCTCATGGTTTGGGCACCTCCAGGCCCTCTCAGCCTTAGAGAAGTTGGAGCGCCCTTAAGAGAGCCCCCTGTAGTTTTATCAGAGGTGAGGTGGCCTCTTGATTAACCCCTGGGGTGCTGACGGCACTGTTCCTCAAACTCACAAATCCTGCTTAGAAAAAGCTACACACTTTTTATTTATTTTTAGTTTTCTCATACTATTCAAACTGCAGTTTTTCTGACCTTCTATAACAGATTCCCCTGGGGTGCCTGTTAAAAATGCAGGATCTCTGGGACTAGAGGGAGAAGGCAATGGCACCCCACTCCAGTACTCTTGCCTGGAAAATCCCACGGACGGAGGAGCCTGGTGGGCTGCAGTCCATGGGGTCGCGAAGAGTCGGACACGACTGAGCGACTTGACTTTCACTTTTCACTTTCATACATGGGAGAAGGAAATGGCAGCCCACTCCAGTGTTCTTGCTTGGAGAATCCCAGGGACGGGGGAGCCTGCTGGGCTGCCGTCTATGGGGTCGCACAGAGTCGGACACGACTGAAGTGACTTAGCAGTAGCTGGGACTAGAACTTAGAAATTATTAGTTTAGCTAGAATCCCAGGCCATTATCAGGTACAGAAATGTTTGACAGTCACTTTTTAAAGTCACCCCCTTTGTTCTACAGGGGAAATACAACACAGAGTGGTTAAGTAACTTGCCCAGGATCATGCGTTGAATTCACGCAGAGCCAAGCCTGGAATAACCTAAGCCAAGTCCAGAATGTTAATATCACCTCATAATTGTGTAGAGCTTTGTTCTGTTTTGAACCAGATTACTTTTTTTTGCTGTGGGGAGCTGTCCTATTCATTATAGGATGTTTAGCAACATTTCTTGCTTCTATCCCCTGGATTCCAGTAGTATCCCCCCATTGTGACAATCAAAAATGTCTCCAAGCATTATCAAATGTCCTTGGGGGACAAAATCACCCCAGCTGAGAACCACAGCTTTAGCTGCAAAAGCTGTATGTCAAGGATGTTCCCTAATATCATCCTACGACATTTATTTTTGTATCTAGGAATTCACTTAAAATTTGCATAGCTGGCTTCTACCCGACTTGGCTCCTGTGCTGGATTATACACATTAATGAAGTCATGATGAATATAAGCTCTCTCCTCCTCTGTTTTGGCCTGCAGAGGAAAGGCATAAATAAACTTGGAAGGACCCCTGAATTTGGCTTCTAGCCCATGGTTTGCCTGCCAGCCCCCCATTTCCTAGCTGTGGGGTCTTGGGCAAGTCTCTTGTTTTCTGGAGCCCCTTTCCTCATCTGATGATGATAGAAATGAATGTTTGTTTTGAATGAGAATTAAGTGACCCCTTGAATGTGGGAATGTTTATAAAACATTCATATATTAAGTGGTGATGATAAGATTCAGGTCTGATTACCAGCACTTGAGGTCTTCACAAATTCAAAAGTGCAGAACTCAGCACAGCAATTCTAGACTTGTATTTGGCCAAGTATATTACCCTTGTCTTCTTTCTGCCCATAAAGTTAATCTTCCCCTCTCTCACTTTAAATTTCATCTCCTCCTTCTTAGTGGCCATAGCAATACCTCTGGGGTCATTGTCTCTGCAAGATTGGTTGTTTATTACCTATGACTAGCAAGAGCCAGGTTCTTTTTATGATGAGGTTTCAGAAGAGCTGTCAAATATTTTATGAAAATAAAAACCAGTGCCACCTTCCCTTCCCTCTTTGCCAGCATGCAGAGAAGTGTGTGATAATTGGTACTTGAGGCCTAAATGCGGGCATTGAAGCCAGCATCAATCTGTAAAGAGTTGCATGCAAATGAACTTGGAGATTAAAGGTCTCCATGCTGTTTGGCACAGCAAAGCCCAGCAAGTCCAGCTCTTTATTTTGCAGACAAGGAAACTGAGCCCAGAGCGGGAACTTGTCTGAGGTTTCACAGGTGCAGAGTAAGATTGTGGCCTGGGCTTTCCAGGTGCTGGTGAGGCTCCTGACACATGTTCATGTGTGTCCAGGCTGCTGATAGGGTGGTGTGAGGGGAGCCGGCCCCACTCTGTATCCAGGGTGCCGTGGCTGCCCCCTGTTTAACATCAGGTATGCTTAATAGATCTGAGATCATCTGTCTTTGCTCAGTTTTTTTATGGATGGAACTTTCCCAGAATTCACACAGTACACGGAATGATTTCCACTGATTCTTACAGCAGGATATCCTGAGGCAGAAAGGTACCGGTTTCATTAAAAACACTGAAAAGGAAAAAGACTGAGAAACTGGAGCTTCTCTTTTGTTTCTTCAGTCTCTTCGAACACCATTTAACGTGGTTATACATTTTCTCCCACTATGATCTGCTTCTGTATCATCATCACCGCTGATACTAATTGTTAGTAATACTTAGTGCCCTTTTTTAAGTGTCTGCTGTATGCCAGTGCATGTGATGTGTTTACCATGCTCATCTCGATCGATCCACCCAAAAACTCTACTGAGAGGATACTGTACTTGTCTGTGTTATAAAGGGGAAACAGGGTAAGAAACTTAGCTCAAGCTCACAGAGGGGGAGGATGAGCTGAGATTCAAACCCTTCCAGTTGATGAAACCAGAATAGGCTTTTTCCTGATCCATCCCTGGCTCCCTTGGGGGGCAGTTACTGTGAACCCCACCAGCCCACTCCCCTCCAGCCAAAGCGGATGCTTAAGGGCCTGCTGTTTGTTAGATGGCCAGTTTGAACCTCTGAAACTGTCCTTACTGGGCAGCTCTCAGCTCACTAGGCCACCGCCTGCCCTCGAACATTCCCTCCCTCTCAGGCTGTGACGAGAGACCAAGAGACTGAAAGAGCTGTCCCCGACTCAGGACCTCAGAGGCCAGCTGGCTAGGGAGGCACAGCCTTGGAGACCAAGGCCTAGATTTCGGCTGATGGATCGCTTAACCCTCTGGAGCCTCATCTCTCCCAGCTATAAAGTGGAGGCAATTCCTGTTTCACATTTTTTTTTTTTTTGAGAGTGTGAGATGAAGTACTTCATGTTAAAGATGTTTATAAACTCTGGATTTATGTGGGATTGTGAGACTAATGATTACTCAGTGTCTAGAGCGTCACCATCATAATGCCCGAGGAGGACAGAGTGGGAGCCTGGGGGAGAATGTTCAAGGGAGTGAAATGTAGGCATACTTTGGGCAAGAAGAAGCAAACTAATCTTCCTTTTCCACTCGTTTCAAAGGTCGTCTCACCCAGCCTTCCATCTCCACGCAGGCTCAGCACACCTGTGTGGTTGTGTTTCTGCTTCCTTACCTGCCCTGGAGGAAGTAGTCACAGGCAGTGACGGGCGAGTAGGGGTTTCTGCAGGTCCTCCCCACTGATACTCACCAGAGGGCCCCATCCTGCTCTTCCCTGGGGCAAAGAAGGCTGTTTAGGGGAACTTGGATTGTTTAAAGGGAAATTGCTAATAGATACTTTGGATTATGGTGACTTGAGGAGTGCAGAAAATTAAAAAAAATTTTTTTTCATCATGAAGGTAGTATAAATATTTTACATCAAAAATTGGATAATAAAGAAGAAAGAGCACCCATATTCATTTCATCATAATGTATTTCTTTGGGATTTTGGGGGAAGGTTGGGGATAATAATTTTCATTTATTTTGTTAGATATACATAATGGCACACTTTTGACAGGGTACAAAGCAGTGAAAAATAAGTCTTTTTATAGAACATGTTTTTAGTTATTTCTTACATATGATTTTGACCCTTTCAGTTAACATTAGTTGATCTTCATTTGTCTAAACAATGTCTTATTCTTTCCCATTTTAAAAGTTTTCCAGGCAGTATATGTAAAAATATACTTAAAAACTTTTATTCTTACATAAAGTGGACAGCAAAATACTAAATTGGTAACAGTGGTGATATGTTACAGGTAACTTACATTTTTATTTATTTATTTTTAAAAATTTGTAAAAATTTATTTTATTAATTCCCTGGTAGTCCAGTGATTAGGACTCTATACTCTCATTGCAGAAGGCCTAGGTTCAATCCCTGGTTGGGGAACTAAAAATCCCACAAACTGCCCATGGTGCGGCCAAAAAAAAAATGAAGTATGTATAGTTGATGTAATTGCTACGTTAATTTCTACTTCACAGCAAAGTGACTCACACATACACACACACGTACTTTTTTTTCATATTCTTTTCCATTATGGTTTATCATAGGATATTGAATATAGTTCCCTGTGATATACAGTAGGACCTTGTTGTTTATTCATTCTATATGTAAAAGTTTGTATCTGATAATCCCAAAATCTCAGTCCATCTCTCCCCCCTGGCAACCACAAGTCTGCTCTCTTTGTCTGTGAGTTCACTACTGTTTCACAGATAAGTTCCTTTGTGTCATATTTTAAATTCTGTGTGTAAGTGGTATCGTATGGTGTTTGTCTTCCCCTGTCTGATTTACTTCACTTAATCTCTAAGTCTATGCATGTTGTTGCAAATGGCATTGTTTCATTCCTTTGTATAGCTGAGTAATACTCTGTGTTATATATATACCACATCCTCTTTATCCATCTGTCAATGGACATTTAGATTGTTTCTGTGTCTTTAGAGGCTATTGTGAATAGTGCTGCTGTAAACATTGGAGGACATATATGTTTTTTGAATTATAGTTTTGTTTGGATATATTTATTTTTATTTTTTATGCTTTATTTCTAAATTTTCTGCAATGAGCAGAAATATTCAGAGAAGTATACAAGGAGATATTGTTCATAATCTTAGAGTTAACACTTTGGTCTATTTTTATTGAGTATTTATTCTTTGCATTTTATAAACATAGTTGAAATTATCTTTTATATCAGGAGTGGGTCTTGCTTGGTTTTCATTTAGCATAAGCATTTATTAAGCTTGATTCTTCATAAACTTTGTTTTTAATGACTGTAAAATATTCTACCAAGTAGAAACACTATTTTAATCATTCCCTTATGATTGGACAGCTAGATAACTTTCAGTTTTTACTGTTAAAATAATATCACAATGAACAACTTAGTGAACACAGCACTTGGAAGTGTCAACCCTGAAAAAATCAGTCCAGAGTTTAGAGAAACTGTCTTCCTAGTGGATGGGTATGCAGCAGGCACTCAGCAGTTGCTTGTGCTTAGTGAATGAGGGGACTGGAGTGAAGGAGTATTCTATAAATGATTTCAATAAATGATAACATGAAAGAACAAAGAATGTTTTACAGCAGTGAAGGCCTGTCGAGAGGGACCCCAGGATGAACTGCAAAATCTAAGCCTGTCATACCCTGATAGCTGCCAAGTTTTTGAGAGGGTTCTGCAATTTCAGCCATGAAGGTATTGGGGAAAAATAATGATTTGCAAAATTGTACAGTAGGAACGTATAACTTGCTCTGCCTTTGTGACCACGTGGACGGATCAAGTGACGCTGATGCTTTTCCAGTCCCTGGAGGAAGGGAGCATGGCAAGGTGGTTACTTGCCATGTTTCTTGTGGTGGTTTCTTGTCTGACCATGTGCTGCCCAAATGGCCACTGAAACCAGTCAATTTGTGGAAGGCTGTGACAATTTTCTTGACTTGAGTCTCTCTTTCAGAATTGGATAGGAGAATAGAATGTCTCTAAAAAGTGTCTCTCTTTATTTGTGCCTGGAGCACTCTGTAATTTGGGCCTTATCAGAACAGCGTGTCTGTTTTGAATTTGGAACCATTTACTCCCCTTTTCTTTACACTGTGAGCTATTTATATGCCAAAAAGCACAAGTGGAAGCCTTTTCACCTTCTCACTCACGACTTCAAGAAAGAAAGAAAGGAAAGCAGCATTCTCTAGACTCTAACCCCTGGGCGTTGGCAACAAAGAAATGAAAAATACTCAAATGTAGATGTCTGTGTGGTGGCCATGGGCAGTGAGAAGCTCGGCTGCTGGGTCCTACTGTGCTATTTCTTGGCCTTTCTGAGGATTCTCTGGGGAAGGGAGTCCTCATTCACTTGGCAGAGCATACATCCCATTCAGGCTCGGCTTGTCCGTTTATTATTTCCGTTCATTCCTTCTCTCATTAATTCTATTTGGTTCACTTTAGTTATTGATCACCTAATGTCGTATGTCATGCAGTTTCAAAGCCTTAGTGACAGCTGTGACTAAGACTTCCTTCCTGTTTCATTCAAGGTTCAGTGGCAGTAATGAGAAACCAGCTATTCTAAACAGACATGGATTGAATACAGTGGATTAGGTGTTTACATCATTGTTGGAAAGGTGGAGGAGGGAGATCTAAGCTGACGTGTGGCAGTGACTCCTAAAACAAGACTCTGAAGACAGTTCATTAGTGACTTTTCTTTTTCCTTTTACTCCCTCTTTTGAACTCTTATCCCCTGCCCCCAGTTTATCTGTCACAGCTTTTAGACTTTTCCTTTCTGGGATTAATGGATTATAAAGTGTTAATGATTGAATGTGTTGTTAATAATAATAGCTGTCACTTGAGAGTCCCTTGGACAGCAAAGAGATCAAACCAGTCCATCTTAAAGGAAATAAACCCTGAATATCCACTGGAAGGACTGATGCTGAAGCTGAAGCTCCAATACTTTGGCCATCTGATGCAAAGAGCCTACTCATTAGAAAAAACCCTAGTGCTGGGAAAATTTAAGGGCAGGAGGAGAAGGGAGGGTGAGATGGTTGGACGGCATCACCAACTCAATAAGCATGAGTTTGAGCAAAATCCAGGAGATGTGAAGGACAGGGAAGCCTGTTATGCTGCAGTCTGTGGGGGTGCAGAGTCAGATGTGACTTAGTGACTAAACAACAACAAGCTGCCCTTTTACTAAGTACCCAGCTGTGTGTTAAGTTCCTGATATGCCTTCTCTCAATTCTCACGACCTCTTTTACATACTTAATAGTATTATCTCCATATTACAGATAAGGAACCTGAAGTTAATAAAAATTAAGTGACTTACCCAAGATAATTCAGTGAATAAGTACATGTGAATTCAGGCAGTATCCCTGAAGAGGTACTTACAGTTTAAAATAAAAGCTGGGCCAAAGAATATATACAGGTGGCCAGTGAAGTGAAAGTGAAGTCGCTCAGTCATGTCAGACTCTTCGTGACTCTATGGACTGCAGCCTGCCAGGCTCCTCCATCCATGGAATTTTCCAGGCAAGAATACTGGGTTGAGTTGCCATTTCCTTCTCCACAGATGGCCAGTAAGCCCATGAAAAACTGTTCAACATCACTAGCCAGCAAGGAAATGCAGATCATAATTATGATGAGATGCTACTTCATACACAATAGGATGTCTATATGCAAAAAGATTTTTTTTTTTAATATTTGATCTTATTTATTTGTTACTCTTAGAACATCTCGTTTTTAAGTGTAGGTAAGGATGTGGAGAAATTGGAATACTAATACAGTACTGGTAAGAATGTGCAACCACTTTGAAAACCAGTTTGTAGGTCCTCAAAAGTTTAAACATAGAGTCACCTATGACTCATAAATTCTACTCTTAGGTATATACTCAAGAGAAATGAAAACATATATATCTGCATAAAGGCTCAGGCATAGATGTTCATAGAAGCATTATTCACAACATTCCCAAAGTGGAAATAACCCAAATGTCCACCAGCCAATGAAGGGAGAAATAAATGTTGTATATCCATGCAGTGGAATATTATTTGGCAGTAAAAAAGGTGAAGTATTGATATCTGCTACAAGGACAAACCTTGAAAACATTATGTTAAATGAAAGAAATCAGGGAATTTCCTAGAGGTCCAGTGGTTAGAACTCCATCCTTCTACTCAGATCCCTGGGGAACTAAGATTTTGCAAGCTGTGCAGCAGAGCCAATAAAAAGAAAAACAAAAGAAGCCAGTCACAAAAAATGACATACTGTATTATTCCATTTATATGAAATGTCCAAAATAGGGAATTCTGTAGTGGTAGAAAGTAGATTGGCCTTCCCTGGTGGCTCAGGGCAAAGAATCTGCTTGTAATTCAGGAGACCCAGGTTCAATCCCTCGGTTGGGAAGATCCCCTGGAGAAGGGCATGACAACCCACTCCAGTACTCTTGCCTGGAGAATTCTATGGACAGAGGAGCCTGGCTGGGTACAATCCATAGGGTCACAGAGAGTTGGACACAGCTGACATGACTAAGCAGCAGCAGAAAATAGATTAGTGATTGCCCAGGCTGGGAGGGATGATGGCTAAAGGGTATGGAATTTCTTTTTAAGGGGGATTATGGTTGCCCTACTCTGACTCTACTAAAAGCCATTTCACTGTACACTTAATTTTTAAATTAAAAAAATTTTTTGGCTGCACCATGTGGCATGCAGGATCTTAGTTCCCTGACCAGGGATCAAACCTGAGCCCCTTGCAGTTGAAGCATGGTATCCTAGCCACTGGACTGCCAAAGAATTCTCTGATTGTACACTTTAAATGGCTGAGTTGTTTGACAGGTGAACTACTCACTAAGTTGTTGTTTAGTCACTAAGTTGCGGCCGACTCTTGCGACCCTATGGACTGTAATCCACCAGGCTCCTGTCCATGGGATTTTCCAGGCAAGAGTACTGGAGTTGTCATTTCCTTCTCCGGGGGATTTTCTCAACCCAGGAATCGAGTCCGTATCTCCTGCATTGGCACGAAGATTTTTTACCACTGAGCCACCAGGGAAGCCCCATTAAGTTGTTACTAAACCAACAAGAGTGAGAAGAAAAGCTGGGAAGGACGATTCTTACCCAAAGAAATGAATTACTAATGGTAGAATTTAGGAAATAGTAGATAAATCCCATATAGTTCTCTTACATTTTTGGCTTGTATTAATTTGTCCCCACTAGGATGGATTTAATTTAGCTCACAATTAAATATTTAATTCCCAGTTGCTTGTCTGGTTGGTGGATCTAGAGGTGGCTTTCTCAGCTGTCTACTTTTCTGGGTTTTTCAGTTTTTCTCTGAGGTGTATGTATTGCTTTTATAAGTAGGGAACCAAAAGTAAAGAATGTCATAATCTGTGTATTCCATTGGGTTGTGCCAAAAGAACATCATGACTTCTACATGTTGTGCTGCTTGAACTAGTTTGAGAATTTTATAGAATCTTATCCTAGAAAAGACATTTTTTGGGGGGAAAAAGTGAGAAGTAACACACGTGTGTGCCCTGAATTGAGCTGGTGTCAGAATCCAATCACTTCTTGGAGCCTCCTGCCTTTTATCCTCTCATTTCTTATTTGTTCTTTGTGTCTAAGAACCACCAAGTTGTTAATGATCGCAATGTTGTATACAGTTTTGTGCACAACTTTACTTGTTGTGAAAGGGAAAGATGATCAGGAACATGAGGTGGGGGTGGTGGTGATGGGTGGTCAAATTGAATAAAAGGAGGAAATGTAGTGGGGTCTGTGCCCTTAGGTAACTTGTTCCATTGCTGATGCCAGCATTTCATAGTCTACTTGGAACCCAGTAAAATGCTCATGAAAGTTTCAAGGCCTTCACAGAAGAGAAATTCACCGTAGCCCCCATCCTTCTACCTGAGGTAAGACCATACGTACGTTTTGTTTTGCTTTTTAACAGGATTTATGGATCAGTGAAGTAAAATGTATTGAGATCCAACTGTATGTTTGAGGGCAGAATTTGCTGTCAAGAAATCAGAGTAAAGCTGAGGATTTACAACCCATGAGAGGCTTAAATGGAGAGTTCTTTTCCCATTGCACGTTAAGTAGGCAACTTGGAGCATGACCTGTATTTCTCAAGCTAGAAGTGGCGAGCTCTGGGCCCTGAGGCCTTCTCATTTACTGTGTTCACGTGTGTTTGTCTGTAAGTAGAGTCCGGGTGGCTTCCAGGTAAAAGGGGCAAGCGAGGAGTAAGGGTGGGAAGAGCAGGTCTATTAGCTTCCTGGCCCCCACTTCACCCCAGAGAGCCTGCCAGAACTCTTCTGAACACCCCCTGGTACCCTGGCTCTCTTCTCTTTCTGACGCCTAGGACCTTTAAGAGCAGACTTAGAATAGCTCACAAGTATGGTAGAAAGAAAAATCTCAGTTTCTCTGAGTTTGAGTCCTCACTCTACCACTTACAGGAGCTCTTTACTTTTGGGCAAGTCATTTATCCTTCTTAAGGTTTTCCTAATCTTTAATAGAAATAATGCTACTACCCTCCATGCTCATGGTGAACCCAGGCACACCTTTGAGATTTTGTGGATTCAATTCCAGATCACTGCAATAAAATGAATATTGTGATAAAGAGAATCTTGTGAATTTTTTGGCACCCCACTCCAGTACTCTTGCCTGGAAAATCCCATGGACAGAGGAGCCTGGTGGGCTGCAGTCCATGGGGTCGCTAAGAGTCGGACACGACTGAGCGACTTCCCTTTCACTTTTCCCTTTCTTGCCTTGGAGAAGGAAATGGCAACCCATTCCAGTGTTCTTGCCTGGAGAGTCCCAGGGACTGGGGAGCCTGGTGGGCTGCCATCTATGGGGTCGCACAGAGTCGGACACGACTGAAGTGACTTAGCAGTAGCAGTACATATGAAAGCTGTGTTTATACTATAGTCTGTTAAGCATGTGATAGCACTGTGTCTTAAAAAAGGTACATGTGTGTTAGTTGCTCAACTGCATCCACCTTTAACAATCCCATGGACTGTAGCTCACCAGGCTCCTTTGTCCTTGGAATTCTTCAGGTGAGAATACTAGAGTGGGTTGCCATTCCCTTCTCCAGGGGTTCTTCTCCACCCAGGGATCAAACCCAAGTCTCCTGTATCGTGGGCAGATTCTTTACAGGCTGAGCCACCAGGGAAGTCATATATCTTAATTTAAACATAATGCTGTTGGAAAAATGGCACCAATGGATTTGTTCAATGCAGGGTTACCACAAACCTTCAATTTGTAGAAAGATACAATATTTGTGATGTGCAATGAAACAAGGTATGCCTGTATTAAATGAGAATCATACAGAAAATAGCACAGTGCCTGAGACACACTTCTTTTGCCTCCCCTTTCCCTCACCTGAGTCTTAGACTGGGTTGGCAGAGAAAGTAACCACCTCTGAAGGCCACCTGTTTGTATTATTAAAATATTTTTCCCCCACCTACCTATTTTTGTGTTAAATTTTAGTCTATATTGAATGCATTTCTCCAAAATAAAAACCCATGGAAGCGAAAAATTGATTATTCTAGAGTAAGCTGTCCAGTAGAATTTTCTGTGATAATGAAGTGTACTTGGTTATTCTTGTCCTTGGGCTTCCCTTGTAGCTCAGCTGGTAAAGAATCTGTCTGCAATGCAGGAGACCTCAGTTCAGTTCCTGGGTTGGGAACATCCCCTGAAGAAGGGATAGGCTACCCACTCCAGTATCCTTGGCTTCCCTGATGGCTCAGATGGTAAAGAATCAGCCTGCAATGCGGAAGACGTGGGTTCGATCCCTGGAGAAGGGCATGGCAACACACTCTAGTATTCTTGCCTGGAGAATCCCCATGGACAGAGGAGCCTGGCGGGTTATAGTCCATGATGTCACAAAGAGTTGGACATGACTGAGCGACTAAGCACAGCAGAGCAATCTTGTCCTTTTACTCTTCCACTTAGATTTTAAGATCAGTTTGTGAAGATCTATGAAAAAACCTGTGAAATATTGATTGGTTTCACATTGAATTTATAGGTTAATTTAGGGAAGAAGCAACATCTTTATGACATTGGGGTTCTCTAGCTGTCCTTTCATTTAGGCCTTTTAACATATTTTTCAGTAAACCCATATTATTCTCCATGAGAATCCTATCAGAGGTTCAAAGACCAAAGAATACTGGATGGGTGACCACGAGGACAGTGAATGAGAGCAGAATCTAGAGGCAAGGGAGTCAGTGAAGAGCTGAGATAAGATGGAAGCTTGGATTTAGGACTGTGAGGAGGGAGAGGAGCCAAGACACACCAGAGACGTCTCGTAGGAAGAATGGACAGGGCCTAATTAATTCTTTCAGGGCAAAATAAGGCAGAAGAATAATAAAACGTGCTGCCATTTATTGATATCTCACTGTGAACCAAGCAAAGTGCTGGCATGTTGCCATCGTCATTACTTCTCACAGTGCTCCGGAATAGATATTGTTACTTCCATCCTCCAGGTGAGGAAACTAAACCTCAGAGAATTTAAGTAACTAACCCAAGGTCACCAAGCTAGTGTTCACATCAAGATCTGCTCCTGCCCAGAGGCCACTGGACACTTGTCTAATCTTGGGGTTTTTTCAGAGTTTACTGAAAGTACTTCATGAAAGTAGGCTAGACCGTTTGAATTTTATGACGGAAATAAAAGTGATGAAAATCCTCTTTGCAATCATGGTCAGAAAATAAAATTGGAATGTTTACCTAGTTTAATAATGTTTGATAAAAGATCTAGACAAGCTGGAATTTATGAGATTCCAGACCTATAAAATATGAGTTGTTGAGAGGACCCGCAAAGTAATGCCTTTGCTAACAAAAGTCCATCTTGTCAAGGCTATGGTTTTTCCAGTGGTCATGTATGGATGTGAGAGTTGGACTACAAAGAAAGCTGAGCAAAGAATTGATGCTTTTGAACTGTGGTGTTGGAGAAGACTCTTGAGAGTCCCTTGGATTGCAAGGAGATCACCAGTCCATTCTAAAGGAGATCAGCTCTGGTGTTCATTGGAAGGACTGACGCTGAAGCTGAAACTCCAATACTTTGGCCACCTGAGGCGAAGAGCTGACTCATTTGAAAAGACCCTGATGCTGGGAAAGATTGAATGCGGAAGGAGAAGGGGACAACAGAGAATGAGATGGTTGGATGGCATCACTGACTCAATGGACATGAGTTTGGGTAAACTCCAGGAGTTGGTGATGGACAGGGAGGCCTGGTGTGCTGTGGTCCATGGGTCACAAAGAATCGGACATGACTGAGCAACTGAACTGAACTGAGAGGACAGGAAGACAGCTTTGGGGATGGAGATAGTGTGATTCTGTGTAAAGCAGAAGGAATTTTGAGTTCTGGAAGTGTTCTTGGTCATGTATTTCTGGGTAACAGTGTGTTGATGTTTTTTGTCCATTGGTCAGAAGAAAAAAAAGAATGGCCTTAATTAAAACTTCTATTGTCTTTGCCACAGAGGAAGGAAGCCTTTTGGTGGTTGTCATGGTGACGTCTGAATGACACTGCTGAAGTGGGTAGAGATTGCCATCCATAGCCCTGAAATGTGCATTTATCATTTCCCCTGCCCCCTGAGAGGGCTACAGAGCCAAACTGCACAGTTCCTTAATCACCTTAAATTTGAGTTTGAGCCAGTGTGCATGCGTGTGAAGGAAGGAGCTCTGCTTGTAGCCATGGTTAGAGTCGTAAAGTCTGAAACCCAATTTCTAATTACTTTGTGCTCCTGAAGCAAAATGACATATGTGAGGTGCTCGTGAAAGCTCTCAGAAAGCAATTAGGAGGTACAACCTTTCACATGGCACAGCAGGACAGCTGGGGAGGCCTCCTCCCCGTTCCAGCCCTCCTGCCCCTCTCCTGGCACTCAGAAGTCTTGACTGACACACCTTCTCCATGGGCAGTCCATTGAACGAGGCTTGCACTTAATGCATGGCAACTTTAAATGCTGCCACTTAAACCCGTTCTCCCCCTTCTGCAGCTAACTGCACATGGGCGCCATCAGTCAGCACGCAGGCAGAGCGGCTGTTTCTGAAGTAAGACCAGGCTCTTTCGCTGGCTTTGGGGTTTCTGCACTGTGTGGTATGGATGTGGGAAGGGGAAGCGGGGAAGAATGATGGGCAGTCGAGTAATATGGATGGATTTTCCAGAGCTCGGTCTGCAGGTGTGAAGAAGACAGGCTTATGACACCACCCGCCCCCAACTGGGTATCGCTTCCATAATCTTTCATGTAGAGTGGTATTGTGACAAAGAGCAAAGAATCTGCCCTCAGAGAACCTGGTTCATTATAGTGCCACCTCTTTGCTAGCCCTGTGAAGCTGGGCAGGAAGTTAACTTTGGGTTGAGGTGAAGTGAAGTGAAGTCGCTCAGTCGTGTCCGACTTTTTGTGACCCCGTGGACTGTAGCCTGGTTACCAGGCTTCTCTGTCCGTGGGATTTTCTAGGCAAGAATACTGGAATGGGTTACCATTTCCTTCTCCAACTTTGGGTTCCTGTTCCATAAAACTGTAGCAATGATGCTAACTCCCTCTCCAGGCATTGCATTGCATGAGGTGTTGCTTTGTCAGCTGTAAGTGCTGTATAAAGCTGTAAATTCTAATTGATTAAGCTCATATTGTACACTAGGCTCTATGCTGGAGAATCAGCCCACAGAGAGTCAAGGCAAGAACAATAATCAGAATAAGATGGAAGGGAGATCCCTGGCGGCCCACTGGTTGAGACTTGGTGCTTTCACTGCCATGGCCCAGGTTCAATTCCTGATCGGGGAACTAAGATCCTGCAAGCTGCATGGTATGACCAAAAAAAAAAAGAATAAGCTGAAAATGTACTTAATTCTGCCTGATGTCAGGCTTCTAGGTGGAGATGGTCCTTGCACTCAGTCTTAAAGAATGGGGTATAAGTTAGCCAGAGAGACAGAAGACAACCTTCAAGGAAAAAGGCACAGTGTATGCAATGACATAGAGGCATCACTGGGAGCAGTGAACCGTGAGCCAGGAAACGAATAATGGATGTTTATCCAGAAGGTGAGGGGAGCTGATGGGTTGTTATTTGAAGGCAAGGAGTGTCAACAATTTATAGGTTTAGAAATACTACTGGTAGTTGTGTGGAGACTGTTGAAAGTGAATTGGGGGTAGGTGGGTGAATACAGAGATAGGATAATGACCTTAGAGACTACCGCTGTCACGCAGTGAAAGTGGCCCTGGGGATGAAGAAGATGGGCTGAGCTGGTGAAGTAGAAAGTGGAGCTGAGAGTCTATGACTGAGGTGGAATGAGGGAAAGTGGGAGGATGATTCCAGCATTTCTAAATGATATTACTGTTGACATTGCGAAATTTTCATTGTGCAGGACAGTGTCGTTAAGCCTCTTGGGTCCCCTGCCCACTAAATGCTCCCTGGTGGTTGAGGCAACAAAAATGTCACTGTAATTTTTCCAGATGCCCTTGGTTAGGAACTGTGAAATGGTAGTTTCACCAACTTGGGGAATAAAAGAGGAGAAATAGGGTGGGAAGAATCCCCTTGTGGACTATGTTGATTTTATGTTTGATTGACTTCTTGGTAGAAGTGCAGGCAGTTGGACCTAGGGATCCAGGGCAGAAGAGAGTGGACACTGGAAATACTGCTTCAGGAGACATACACACGGCAGCACAGGAGCTTTCTAGGGAGGATATTTAGCACAGGGCAGGGGCAGGGGAGGTGGGTGGATGGCAGAACTTTGGGGACCATCGTGTATCCTGTTTGATTGTGTGTGTTGGGGAGGACACGTAGTATCTCAGGGCCTACAGGGTAGAGGAAACTGAAGCTCAACAAGAGCAAATGACATTTGCAAGCTCGTCTTTTAATCAGTTTGGCGGATTCTCCCCTTGACCAACCAGCATCCAGATGAGGCTGGATTTCCCCTTGGGCTCTTTGATGTCTTTCTTTGTGACCAGTTGGACTAAGTGTCTCAGTGACAGGGCTGTTATTATCCCTGCCTCTCCTTGGGTTTAGAAGTCTTTGTGCATTAGTAAGGAGGCTTTTCACAATTTGCTTTTTTCCCTTCAATGGCAGATTTTTCCTTGGTGCCTTCTGTGTTCTTGGTTCACTGATTAATAGACACTTGAGGAATTGCAGGGAGGCATTTAACATGCATCAGATACCATCACTAGCAGAGAAAATGATTCACTGAGCTCTCTCTCTGCTGTCTGCGTCTCTCCCTGCCAACATAGCTTGATGTTGGGGAATTGAGTCTGAATCTGGAAAAACACAGTTTAAATGTGTGATTCAGAGTCAGTGACATGTGTGCATGCGTGCCCAATCACTCAGTCGTGTCTGACTCTCTGCAACCCTATGGACTGTAGCCCTCTATCCATGGAATTTCACAGGCAAGAATACTGGAGTGGGTTGCCATTTCCTCCTCCAGGAGATCTTCCCAACCCAGGGATGGAACCCAGGTCTTCTGCATCTGCTTCACTGGCAGGCAGATTCTTTACCACTGTGCCACCTGTAATGTGCAGCTATCTCCAAAGTGGGGGTCTTGGAGAGGTGGATCGTGAGGGGTCTAAGAGGTTTTGCATTCCCATTTCCTTTACATTACCTTCTTCAAAGGCAGGAGTCATTCCAGGTTAGAGATAAGTTCTAGGCTCTAGCCTTTAGCCAGTACCCATGCTAGGAGGGTTGGGACTTCAGACTGGGAGGTGGACTTTATTTTCAGAGTGTGAAGATGCTGGTAAGAATGGCTTCTAGTAAGCCCTTGTTGTTCAGTCACCCAGTCGTGTTTGGCTCTTTGCCACCGTCTGGACTGCAGCATGCCAGGCCTCCCTGCCCTTCACCGTCTCCCGGAGTTTGCCCAAGTTCACGTCCGTTGCATCGGTGATGCTGTCCAGCCATCTCATCCTCTGACACCCTCTTCTCCTTCTGCGCTCAGTCTTTCTTAGCATCAGGGACTTTTCCAAAGAGTCGTCTGTTCATATCAGATGACCAAAGTACTGGCCTTTTATACGTTCATGAGTTCTCACAGTGAATATACTGGGGTGGTTTGCCATTCCCTTCTCCAGAGGATCACATTTTGTCAGAACTCTCTGCTATGACCCGTTTGTCTTGGGTGGCTGGCCCTGTACGGCATGGCTCATAGCTTCATTGAGCTGTGCAAGCCCCTTTGCCACCAAAAGGCAGTGATTGTACCCTGTACCAAAGTTTTCTTCTTTCCTTGGAAATATAAGGAGCCAGTTTGGCCATGATGTTTTCATGGAGAGTAGTCCATCCTTCGACTCCAGAGTCCACTTCAGACAGTTGGACGCCCCCTGTCATCCATGTCTCCAGAGTTGGAGTCAAAGGACCTAGGTTTGAATCCTGCCTCTGCCCCTACTTGGCTGTGTAATCTTGCACAAACTCCTTAATTTTTCTCATCCTCAGTTTCCATATCTGTAAAATGGACACAATAATACCTAACTTTTAGGATTGTAATAAGGCGTGAGATAATGCCTGCAGAGTGCCTGGAATAGGATATTGGTATGATATATGATGTACCTACGGCAGTAACTGTTACAGATCTCTGTCTCACCTTGTGTGATTCTTTATCCACAGCCCTCTGACCCCTGCACACACATTTTGGGCTATCTGCAGAAATCTGACACTTCAGCATGGCGGGCTCTCTATTTAGGGATATGGGGAAGCTAGTGAGTTTTCTTTAGGGAGAGGGGACCTTGATAAGACCATCTGCTCTATTTACCGCCTTGATGCCAGTCATCATTTAGAAGGTCTTTGACAGAACCTACACTGCAGTATGGGATGGGAAATGGAACCCAGTTCTGGCTCCAAACCCATACTCTTCCACTGACTTTGATGTCTCACCCCTGACGCCTCCCTTCTTGAGGCCTGCTTTGCCCTGCCTCCCTGCCCACCCAGCGCGCCCCCCACCTCCAAGAGTATAAAAACTAGAATAGAACCAGAAAGCCCTGTCAGGATATTCTGTCTGGGCTTCGTGTTTTGCTTACTGGAAGGTCTGGGTACTCTGGGTCCTGTGGGTTACGTGCCTTCTTCCTGCCGGGCTCTTGACCCGAGGTTCCCTTCCTGAATGGCATCACTAGGAAACCGAGAAGGAAATGGGTTTGGGTGGGGGCTTTCCGAAATCATCCCATTTTGCCCTCATCTAGAAGTGAGACAGGCGGCGAGAGCCCCTCCCTGACTGGATTTCTGAAATCCTTCTCCCCGCTGCCCCCCCCCCCCCATCTCGGCACTGAGGGTGGGATGGTCCCCCTTTCCTGGCTCATGGAGGGATGCTGGGCCAGTCGCCCTGTGTGATTAGGGCTCTGGAGTCCCTTGGCTATGTCAATACCATTGCTGGAAGACCCCAGAGGAACGGTTGGGAAATAGGCGGCCTTAGGAGGTCCTGAGCAGGCCTGTGAGGAAGCAGCTGGATGGACTGGCGCCCTAACCTGATTCAGGACGGCACCGCGGAGGCTGCGCTGGGCAGAGCAGCTGCAGGAAGTTCCTCTCCCTGGAATGTGGCTGGACTACTTTACCTCTCACACCCTACAGACAACTTCCAAACAGAAACCCTGCACTTTAAATCCTCGTGGACATCGCGGGGCCCCGGTACAGGGAGCTTTCAGATCTCTGGGCTCATACATTACAGGATAGCCCTGGTTTCTGGAGTGAAGTGCTAAATGTCAAGACTTATGCGGGCCATTCTACACTGCACACCTGCACACGAGCGCATACATGTGTCCCTGTTCTTGGTTTCCTCCTTCCCCCACTGCCCTGACCTCCCGGCAGCAGGCAGAACAACTTTGCTAGCCGTGTCCACTTTGCTGTGAGCCCCAGAGTTACCACCTTTCCTGTCACCGCTTTCTCAGCCTCACCAGTGTGGAAGGTGATGGAGTAAAGGAATCTAGTCGAGTAGCACCAGGTATCAAGGGATGGAAGGGCTCCTTGTGCTCATCATCTCCAACCTTTTCCCATTTTATGGACAAGAGGACTGAGGCCCAGGGAGGGAAAGCCACCTGCCTGCATTCCCCTTTGCCTGGTATTGTTGTTTACCTTGAACAAATTAAATGCCTGACGTAGGGTGCAGAGGAGACATCGTGATGTAGGAAAAGAGTTTGGCTTCTGGACCTGGATTCCAGTGGAAATCCTAAATCCTGAAACGTGTGGTCTTGGACAAATGAATTAACTGCTTGTAACCTGTTTCCTAAGATGATAATACCTTGCAGTATTAAAGTGACCGTTAGAGGTAATATATGCAAGCATCTCAGGCAGTTACTCATCATGGCAGGTGTTCAGAGAGAGGTGACTGTTACTTTGAATATAGCCCCAGTGGTTTGTTAATAGATCCTGGCTGCACTGAACTGTGAAAGCTGTGTATCTAAAAGAAAAGGCTTGACATAGGTATTGTCAATCTTCGTGTAAGCTTCCTGTGAGAAAGGGCTAGGGAACCTAAACCAGCCTCTACTATAGGGCTGTGAATACCTGCTCCTGCGGCCAGGTTCCTGGGAGGTTGGCATAGGTTCTCAGCCATAGCTCTGTACGAGGCCTTGTTGCTTTGTATTCCCACCAAAATCTCTCTTCATGCTCAGGATCTCATCATCCTACCCATGTATTTCAGAAATCTCTTGACTCACATAATTGCTAAATGGTGTGTTTCATGAATTAATAGATTCACAGAGCTAGAGAGGAGCATAAGGTCATCTTGGCAGATTGCAGGCCTGGGGTTTGTGTCCTTTCCTTACCAACATATTGCCAAATGGTTTTCTGGCCTGGGCTTGAAAACGCCCACCAACAGGAGGCAGCCAGCCAGTCTGATGTTCAGAGGCCACACTGTAATGTTGTGGACACACGATTCCTTGAAAAATCTGCCTCCCAGTGACTACATCTTGGACCTCGGGGGACAAATCAAATCACTCTATCTCATGATAGCCTTTCAGAGGTGATGACAACTGTTGTAGGCCCTGAGTCTTCCTAGGTCTTAAAACTCCAGTTCCTTCAGTGGCTTTGACTGTTCACAGCCCTGATTTCTCTCTTCTGGACATGCTCCAGCTTTCCACTCTGGGCTGTAGGTGTGGTTACCAGAAGCGAACACAATATTTGGATCAGTTCAAAACAGAACTTAAGTGAGTCGCAAGATAATCACGATGGTGTGATCACTCATCTAGAGCCAGACATCCTGGAATGTGAAGTCAAGTGGGCCTTAGAAAGCATCACTACGAACAAAGCTAGTGGAGGTGATGGAATTCCAGTTGAGCTATTTCAAATCCTGAAAGATGATGCTGTGAAAGTGCTGCACTCAATCTGCCAGCAAATTTGGAAAACTCAGCAGTGGCCACAGGACTGGAAAAGGTCAGTTTTCATTCCAATC
>SJYT01027247.1:0-133315 GCA_006410635.1 Cephalophus harveyi | reverse complement strand
AAATCCTCAAAGATGATGCTGTGAAAGTGCTGCACTCAATATGCCAGCAAATTTGGAAAACTCAGCAGTGGCCACAGGACTGGAAAAGGTCAGTTTTCATTCCAATCCCAAAGAAAGGCAATGCCAAAGAATGCTCAAACTACCGCACAATTGCACACATTTCATACGATAGTAAAGTAATGCTCAAAATTCTCCAAACCAGGCTTCAGCTATGTGTGAACCGTGAATTTCCAGATGTTCAAGCTGATTTTAGAAAAGGCAGAGGAACCAGAGATCAAATTGCCAACATCTGCTGGATCATCAAAAAAGCAGGAGAGTTCCAGAAAAATGTCTATTTCTGCTTTATTGACTATGCCAAAGCTTTTGACTGTGTGGATCACAGTAAACTGTGGAAAATTCTTCAAGAGATGGGAATACCAGACCACCTGATCTGCCTCTTGAGAAACCTGTATGCAGGTCAGGAAGCAACAGTTAGAACTGGACATGGAACAACAGACTGGCTCCAAATAGGAAAAGGACTACGTCAAGTTTGGGTATACAACATAGTGAAATAATCACCACAGTCACTATGAAATAATCAGCACAGTAAGTCTGGTTACCATCTGTCATCATGCAAAATTGTTTTAATATTATTGACTATCTTCCCCATATGTATATTACAAGTCTATGACGTGTATTTTTTAGCTAGAAGTTTGTACTTACTTTCACCTGTTTCTTCAGCCTTCCCACTCTCTTCCTTCTGGCAACCACTAGTTTGTTTTCTTTATCTTTGACTATGTTTATTTTATTTGTTCTTTTGTTTCTTTAGATTCCACATATAAGTGGAATTCCACACAAAAGTGAAATAAGAGGCTTCCCTCATAGCTCAGTTGGTAAAGAATCCGCCTGCAATGCAGGAGACCCCGGTTCAATTCCTGGGTTGAGAAGGTCCCCTAGAGAAGGAGAAGGGTTAGGCTACCCACTCCCATATTATTGGGCTTTCCTTGTGGCTCAGTTGGTGAAGAATCCACCTGCAGTGGGGCAGACCTGGATTCAATCCCTGGGGTGGGAAGAGCCCCTGGAGAAGGGAAAGGCTACACACTCCAGTATTCTGGCCTGGAGAATTCCAAGGACTTTCAAGTCCAGGGAAGCCCATGGACTGTACATTCCATGGACTGTATAGTCCATGGGGGTCACAAAAAGTCAGAAACGATTGAGGAACTTTCACTTCACTGTAAGTGAAATTATATGATATTTGTCTTTCTCTGGCTTATTTCACTTAGCATAATACTCTCGGTGGTTAAAATTACAACTTACTCCATAATTTATTATTAACAGTACATTAAGGGGCTTATTGTGGAACTCGAGGCAGAGTGGATGTAGTAACATGTCAGCAAGTTCTTACATGTTAGAGCTTATTTTATGCCAAACTGTTTTCCAAGTGCTTTTCTATATCATTATAATTATTATGTTATCTATTTAGTCTTTATCAGAGGATATGGGATAGGAACTTATAAATTTAAAAAATAAAGGGGGGTACAGAGAGGTTAGTAGCTTCTTAGGGTCAGCAGGCAATATCTTGGAGCCAGAGGTTTTCTGTGGTCCTCACTCTTAACTTCATGCTAGTGCTGTAAGGACCCTCGTCAAACGCGGGCTGGACTCCACACGGCAACTTGATTTTCCAAAGAGACCTTGAATATCATTGGATCCATCAGGTGAGTGGAGTCTCAGGAGAGGAGCTTGCACCACAGATTGGCCTAGCTGCAATGGTATTGCACTGCCCCCTAACGAGACATCTGCTACATTCTCCAGCTTTTTAAGGGCTTCTGGGTAGCACTAGTGGTAGAGAACCCACTTCCCAGCACAGGAGATGTAAGAGATGCGGGTGTGATCCCTGGGTTGGAAACATCCACTGGAGGAGGTGTGGCAACCCACTCCAGTATTCTTGTCTGGAGAATCCCGTGGACAGAGGAGCCTGGATCCTCTTTGTGTTCAAAGGATCACAAGAGTTGGACATGACTGAAGTGATTTAGCATGGACATTTTTTAAGGGGGGAGAAACAGGCATTTTATTTTGATTATAGAATAATTACATTATATCAGGCAGAAAATGGGTTGTACTTCTTGTTTGAAATTTAAATATCATCTAAGTGTGTAAATTAATATTGGGCAAAAAAAAAAAGTGAGTTGTAGGAGATTTTTTTTTCTTAATTTGGGTACATTAAATCTTTGAAAATTCTTCAAAGAGTGTCAAAAATTTATGGAATTAGTACCTTATGAGGTCTTGAGTCCCTTCTTAGAAGCCAGATATAGAAACTTCTATTCAAAATATACATCCATATTAAATTATTTTGAATCAAAAGCTAGTGATCCATGAAAATGTGAATGGACTTAATGGCAGAGAATGATACATTTTAAACGGCAATTTTTTTCAATAATCATTTCTGTTATCTGTACTATTCTTTTTAAATTGTTAATTGGAGGGTAATTGCTTTACAATGTTGTGCTGGTTTCTGCTGTACAGAATTTGCTGTAATTATACACATATCCCCTTCCTCTCAAGCCTCCCTCTCACTTTTTTGCACCGCTCTAGGTCATCACAGAGCACCGGACTGAGCTCCCTGTTATTCAGCAGCTTCCCGCCAGCCATCTATTTACACATGGCAGTGTATGTATGTCAATGCTACTCTCTCAACCCACGCCACAATCTCCTTTCCCCACTGTGTCCACAAGTCCATTCTGTATGTCTGCATCTCTATTCCCACCCTGCATATAGGTTCATCAGTACCATTTTTCTAGATTCTATGTAAATGCGTTAATATATGACATTTGTTTTTCTCTTTCTGACTTACTTCAGTCTGTATAACAGGCTCCAGGTTCAGCCACCTAAATTTGTCTTTAAAAGCTAGTGATATGAACAAGCAGGCCCTGTGCAGAAACAGCTTTGTTAAGGGAGATGCACATACATCTGTATCCTAGAGGAAACCGTGCGGATGCCCTAGAAGTCGCCTCCAGAGCCCAGCAACCTCGGAGTTAGCTATGCAAATTTCAAGGTCAATCTCCAGCAGTAGAGCTACCGCTGCATCAGTTCCGGCACCTGATTTTGGACATTATTCCTACTAAATAGCCTGAAAACTTTAGTCCTTCTTCTAGGATAGATTTCCTCTTTTGGGGCTCTAAAATCACTGCGGATGGTGACTGCAGCCTTGAAATCAGAAGACAATTGTTCCTTGGCAGGAAAGCTATGACAAACCTAGACAGTGTGTTAAACTGCAAAGTGTGTTAAATGCATAGTCAAGACTAAGGTCTTCCAAGGAGTCACGTACAGTTGTGAGAGCTGGACCATAAAGGAGGCAGATTGCTGAAGAACTGATGCTTTCTAACTGTGGTGCTGGAGAAGACTCTTGCGAGTCCCTTGGAGCAAGGAGATCAAACCAGTCAATCTTAAAGGAATTCAACATTAAACACTCATTGGAAGGACTGATGCTGAAGCTCCAATACTTTGGTCATCTGATGTGAACAGTTGACTTGTTGGAAAAGCCCCTGATGCTGGGAAAAATTGAAGCAGAAGGAGAAGAGGGTGACAGAGGATGAGAGGGCTGGATGACATTAACAATGTTATAGACAGGAACTTGGGCAAATTCCGAGGGATGGTGAGGGACATGGAGGCCTGGCATGCTGCAGTCCATGATGTAGCAAAGAGTTGGATATGACTGCATGAGTGAACAGCATTCTTCTAGGAATTCTTCTTCTTCTAGAAATTCAGTGAACTATAGAATATCTCTTAGTGATTTTTTTTTTTTTTTTTGCCAAAACAAGTTTGGATAGCTTTCTGATATTTGTAACAATAGTCCTTGGTTGAAATCAATAATTTTAGACACAGTTTATTCATATTTACTTTGTGCTAGGCACTGTATTATTTATCTTTATTCTCTCATTTACAGTCACAAAAATAAAAACAGATGCTGACTATGAGTATCCTCATTACAGTTGAAGAAAATTAAGTTGACTGGGATTAAGTAACTTGTCCAAGGCCACACAGCTAACAAATGGCAGACTCTAGACTGGAACCCAGGTTTGCTTGATCACCATGCCTATGCTTTTAATCATTGTCTGATAAAAGTTGCTGACTGATAGAGTTACAGTGATACAGTACAGTAGTACTATACTTTAAAGACTTGACAGAAATACTATAAGATTATAAATTGATTATAAATTGAAACCCAAAATCTAAACTGAAGAGCTAATTTGCAGATCTGGCTTCTCTCTATCACATGAACTTAAGCAAGTGACCCATCTTTCTGAGCCCAGTATTTCTCTTCTGTAAAATGAGGAGTTGGATCAACTAAGAGTCCAGGTCCTCTGCAGCTATGCCATTCCACAGTTCCAGCTCTCTAATTTCTAATTAGAGAAAAAAGCCTCTCCTCTCCTCTCCTCCTCCTTATTAAGAAGGAAATGTGTAAAAAAGCTATTAACTACCCACAGAGCTTTGAAGCTGTCCTCACGTCCTTCTCCTCTCTGTGTCTGGATAGAGTCATGCTCCGATTAAAAGTCCAAGGAACTTTTATGTGCAACCTAGATAATTTAAGGTCAGTCTTCAGATGCTGTTGTGCAACTGCCGGTTGAAAATCAATAGTACATGTCATGTATTCAGGGACATAGACAAATAAGCACACATCACTTAGGATGGCATCTGGTCCTTTGACTTCATAATAGAAATGCCAAAGGGTTATATTTTTCTCAATGTCATCTCATAAAGGCAAGGTATTCCATGGGGTAAGCTTTGGACCCAAATATAAGAAAGGTCATTTTTATTGAATTCCAGAACTCTCCCTGGGACTCTGGGTGTCACTGTCGAAGCCATGCTTTCTTTGGCCTTGAACAACCAATAAATTCCCATATAGCAGTTCTTTATTTATTATGACTGCTTTATCAACTCTAATATTACTGATACTTTTATCACCCAAATTAGTTTTCAGGACGTACTGCGTAACTAGGAGCTCCAAGTTAGAAACTGTGTCAACTCACTGTAGTATTTGGAGATAGCTGACTACTGATAACTAGCTGACTACTGATTACTATTTTTACTATCCAGTAAAGATAGTAATGCCTATACTATTTATATAATCTGTCCAGATATTAAGATAAGACGTTTATACATACAACCACTCTGTAAGCATGGCAACCGTATATGACAGGCACTATTATTATTAGCTTTATTTTATATATGGAGATACTGAAGTTTAGAGGTGCTTCCTAGGTAGTGGTAAAGAACCCACCTGCCAATGCAGGAGATGTAAGAGAGGAAGAGTGATTTCCCCAGAGTCATACAGATAATAATATAGACCTGCCTGCATTTAAGGTCTATGCTCGTAGTTTTCTCATTAGGGAGACAATAATACCTATTGAGAATCAGCCTGCCTAAAATATGCATGAACTAAAATCTTGTTTAGAAATTCTAACAAAGTTGCCATGCTCATTCTCTAACCATTACTGCGAAGGGTTTCTTTTAATCTGAGAAGGCCATTCTCTTGACACTGAATTTTAATAGCTGGAGACACATGTGGATGTATCAGACTTGAATGAGTAATGACAACGAGGCAAAACAAAAGAGAATAGGAAGATAAGTGCAGTGATTTAATTTCAAGTTCGTTCCCAGAGGCAAAGGCTGGACTGAAGACCAAAGGCAAGATTGCTTATTAGGTATCCAACTGAAACACATCAAGTAAAGAAAGAGCTGATGAAAACATCAAGAAGCAACATGTAGCTAGAAATTCATCCTTAATGAGGAATTACAAAGTGATTTAACATAAAATCAAAAGATACCCTTGTGAGTTAGGGACTTTCTTTTAAACTTTTTATTTTATATTAGAGTATAGTTGATTAACAATGTTAGTTTCAGGTATACAACAAAGTGATTCAGTTATACATATATGTGTATCTATTCTTTTTCAAATTCTTTTTTCATTTGGGTTGTTTTGTAATATTGAGCAGAGTTCCCTGTGCTATACAGTAGGTCCTCGTTGGTCATCTATTTTAAATAGAGTGGTGTGTACATGTCAAATGAACTTATTTACAAAACAGAACCAGACTCACAGACTTAGAGAATGAACTTACAGTTTACCAGGAGGGGATGGTGGGAGGGAGGGATAGTTAGGGAGTTTGGGGTTGACATGTACACAAGGACTGTTTGAAGAGCTTGGGTCCTGCATACTCACTGAGATATGATTCTGCATCTGAAAAGGTGCTCTGGATCACGGGTGGTATTGAAGACATGGACAGACTTCACGGTCAGATGAGAAAACATCTGTAAAGACTGCTACAATGTATGATAAAGAAAAATGAGATTCTTAGCACAATATTGTAGATCAACTATACTTCAACAAAATAAATTAAAAAAAAAATTGGGATTCTAAATTGGCCAAGCCCAGACCTGCATTCAAATAACTAGAAAAGTGTAAATAATCAGGCTTATAAAACTTCATAAACACCACTATTAAATCTCATTATGCAAGGAACCAATTGTCTGCTGGGAACTTCTGAGAACTCCCGGCTGAACAAGCCCACCCAGGTTGGAAGCGAGGGAGTTGGGAAGCAAGTTACCACTTGCAGACACCAGGGTCTGATCAATGCAGATGTACAAGCTTTCAGTTCAGTTCAGTTCAGTCGCTCAGTCGTGTCCGACTCTTTGCGACCCCATGAATCGCAGCACGCCAGGCCTCCCTGTTCATCACCATCTCTCGGAGTTCACTCAGACTCACATCCATCGAGTCAGTGATGCCATCCAGCCATCTCATCCTCGGTCGTCCCCTTCTCCTCCTGCCCCCAATCCCTCCCAGCATCAGAGTCTTTTCCAATGAGTCAACTCTTCGCATGAGGTTCACCATCTCTCGGAGTTCACTCAGACTCACATCCATTGAGTCAGTGATGCCATCCAGCCATCTCATCCTCGGTCGTCCCCTTCTTCTCCTGCCCCCAATCCCTCCCAGCATCAGAGTCTTTTCCAATGAGTCAACTCTTCGCATGAGGTTATTCAGTGGTAAATACTTTTCATGTATTTTTGTATTCTGGAAACATAATGGTAAATATGATAGGGAGGGGTCCTATCCTCACTAAGCTTAGAATCAACTGGAAGAAACAAGAAAAGGAACAGTCAATGACAGACAAATGGAATAAGTGCAGGGTGCAAGGAGACATAACCAGAACTACAGGGTGATGATAGCTTCTCAGAGAAAATTATGCTTCTCATGGTACCAAGGGGCGAGTAGGAGTGATTTTGGGGAACAGAAGCAAGGAGAAGAGCACTCTAAGATGAAGGAATATCATCTGGAAAGATCCAGAGTCTACCAAAAGTATGACAAATTTTATAAAATATCAAAAAAGTTTAATATGCTTAGAAGATCATTTACAAATGGAAAGTAGAAAGAGATGAGGGAGGTAAGATTCACAGAATGTAGCACAAGAGGGCCTTTTAGGCTTATATTAAGTTTGAGCCTTTTCCTGAAACCGATGGAGAGCCATTGATGGGTGCCAAGGAAGCAAACAACAGGATCA
Source organism: Cephalophus harveyi (assembly GCA_006410635.1). Classification (NCBI taxonomy): domain Eukaryota; kingdom Metazoa; phylum Chordata; class Mammalia; order Artiodactyla; family Bovidae; genus Cephalophus; species Cephalophus harveyi. Next base: position 125,783 of record SJYT01027247.1, on the reverse strand, counting down.
TGTTTGCATTTTAGAAGAGAGCTTTGGTTGACCTCTATGCAATGTTAGTTTCCACACGTGATTTCCCTGAGATAAGCTGATGAAAACCTTTAGTCACTCCAGAGTGAGCTAATGATGTTGACTTTCTGACCCTATAAAGCTGAGGGAATTCCCTCAAGATGATACTATCACAAAAGCAGCTGGGTGTTCTCACCCTTTCTTACCAAAATATAATACATGATGACAGTGACCTGGGAGTCCCTAGTGCTCTATTTAAAAATCCAAACTCTTCATCTAGTTAATTCTGACTCTATACTGACAAGTAACTCGCACAATTGTTGTTTACAGACAAAAATGGAGTTCAAAATAGCAAATGTAAAGAGGCAACGTTAGCTCTTCTTGAACAAAAACTTTTATGGCTTTACTATTTTAATATAGAATCCCATATAATAATATGTATCACTCATTTTTAAGGGTTTCAGGTACTATTGTCAATACTTCATGTGCATTTAACTTTGTGATAATGCTCTAAGGTTGATACGAGTATTATTCCTATTTTTTTAGATAAGAAAACATAGATTGATATGAGGTTAAATAGCTTTCCAAGGACACACAGTTAGCAAGTGGCAAACGCTGTCTTCAAAACGCAGAACTGTTCTTTTACAAAACATGTGCTTTAAATCACAATTCAATTCTTTTTGTTGTTGTTGTTTTCTTTCTTTCTTTTTTTTTTTTTAATTTTATTTTTACTTTATTTTACTTTACAATCCCGTATTGGTTTTGCCATACATTGACATGAATCTCTTCAAAACGCAGAACTGTTCTTTTACAAAACATGTGCTTTAAATCACAATTCAATTCTTTTTGTTGTTGTTGTTTTCTTTCTTTCTTTTTTTTTTTTTAATTTTATTTTTACTTTATTTTACTTTACAATCCCGTATTGGTTTTGCCATACATTGACATGAATCCACCATGGGTGTATATGAGCTCCCAATCCTGAATCCCCCTCCCACCTCCCACCCCCCACCCCATATCATCTCTCTCTGCACAATTCAATTCTGCTTCCTTTTTCATAGACTGCTGTGAGAAATGTCACAGTGTTAACTATCATATCTGGATATGGAGGAAACCAGTTCTGCCAATTTTAATGCCAATCCTATTTGAGCTCAAATGTGAATGTGTTCTAAAACTTAATAGGACAACTTTATTGAAAATTAAAAATATACACATCATTATTCTCTTGAGAGTCCCTTGGACTGCAAGGAGATCCAATCAGTCCATTCTGAAGGAGATCAGCCCTGGGTGTTCTTTGGAGAGAATGATGCTAAAGCTGAAACTCCAGTACTTTGGCCACTTCATGCGAAGAGCTGACTCATTGGAAAAGACTCTGATGCTGGGAGGGACTGGGGGCAGGAGGAGAAGGAGACGACAGAGGATGAGATGGCTGGATGGCATCACCGACTTGATGGACGTGTGTTTGAGTGAACTCCGGGAGTTGGTGATGGACAGGGAGGCCTGGCGTGCTGCAATTCATGGGGTCACAAAGAGTCAGACACAACTGAGCGACTGAACTGAACTGAATCTCTTCATTCCCCAGCTGAGCAGGCAAGGACTTGGAAACTTAGATGATTTGAGTCAGAATTAAGAGTGTATATATGCTCTATAAGAATGGGATATTTAGCTTGCATCTTCAGAACAAGATGTTAGAAAAAAAAGTCAAAAGTCAAAGTGAAACAGTATCTAATCAAAAGAGAGACTAGATAAAGAGAGAAAATTTTAGTTTAAATTAAAAGTGAAGCAATTGATATCAGCAAGATACTCTGAGCAAGTTCTTATAGTTGGGAGAGTAAGGGAAGGCAGAGAGAGATTCTGCAGACAATACCCAAAGCACAGATCCAAGCCCCCTATATAGAAAACATGAGCTGGTTTGGACTCACCCTTCATTCGTATGCAGATTTACATATGATGGATTGATAGAAAGTTTCTATATCACAGAAGCCCCTTCCTAGTAGATTAGAATCATGAGTATGCCAGGACATTTTCTAAAGTCTAGAAAGTCCCATAAAATACAAGAGGAAAATTAGCCTCCAATTAACATAAATTTTAAAAATAAATAAATAAAAATAAAACTGAAATAAACTGGAAAACAAAAACCAAAGCAGAATGCCAACTGGGGAATAAAGGAAAGAAAGCAAAACAAAGTAATAAACATGTTGAAAAAAAAGAAAAGAAAGGAAGAAAAGTAGAAGGTAGAAGAAAAAATAGAAAAGCAAAGTTAAACAGAAGTATGTAAAAAGGATTTAGATATATGAAATAACTACAGCAGAAAAAGAACAATAAGGAAAACAATCAAGCAAACAAACAAACAAAAAATCCCCACAGAACCGCAAGAGGCCAATGTAGAGGCTGAAGTATATAAAGGAAATAAAAGTATGATTTAAAAAACCTTCAAAAACTTAAATAATAAAATGAAAAACCTCAGCAACAGATGAAAAAAATAATCCAGAATGAGCTACCGAACAAATCAAAATATAAGAATAATAATAAATGTTTTTCTTGGATCCCCCCCACCCCCCAAAAAATACAAGAGGCAGTAGAGGAAGATGGTTGAGAGCAAAGTCTCTCGAAGCTGATGTCTTATTTGACACACAACTTTAACACTGTGTGTCCTACAGTACTTAGCTCATTCTCTTTTTGCTTCAGTTTCCTCATCTATAAATTAAAGATAACACTATTAATATCTATAACACTGATATAAAGAATAAATGAGGAAATCCATTGAAATTTAATCATTTGTGAAAAGTCAAAACCAGTAAGTTTCATCATCATCACCGTCATCATCATTGTCACATATATCTGTATTTCATTCTTATCAAAGTAAATCTTCAGAGTACACAATTTTGATAAAAAGAATAGAAATTCAAGAGACCAAAAAAAAAAAAAATACTACATTTAAAAAGTATAAGGATCTTGAGTAAGGTCAGTATAACCTAATGTACCGCCCAAATGAGAAAGTGCTGAAATAGGGATGTGGATGTAGCAGGGATTTGATCAGGCAGGCCTTACATTTCCACTGAAACATTTAGTTTTACTTATTCCAAGGGCAGCACAAATATCAATAAATGATGTTCCTTTCCCAGTGGGGCAGGAAGGAAAGTAAATAGATATGTCAGTGCAGTGTAATGCTATGGCAGAAATTAGAACATAGCTCTCATAGCAAAGAGAAAGAAAATGTCATTCAGCCTTCAAGGAACCTTCCACGCTTTGAATAAAGACAGGGGACATATACATAGGTGGAATATTCATAAAAAGAAAGAAAAGAAGCCTTGCTTTTATCCATATCTTATTAGGAGATTTTTTTTCCATTCTTACTGCATAACCTCAGATATGCAGATGACACCACCCTTATGGCAGAAAGTGAAGAGGAGCTAAAAAGCCTCTTGATGAAAGTGAAAGAGGAGAGCGAAAAAGTTGGCTTAAAGCTCAACATTCAGAAAACGAAGATCATGGCTTCTGGTCCCATCACTTCATGGGGAATAGATGGGGAAACAGTGGAAACAGTGGCAGACTTTATTTTTGGGGGCTCCAAAATCACTGCAGATGGTGACTGCAGGCATGAAATTAGAAGACGCTTACTCCTTGGAAGAAAAGTTATGTCCAACCTAGATAGCATTTTCAAAAGCACAGACATTACTTTGCCGACTAAGGTCCGTCTAGTCAAGGCTATGGTTTTTCCAGTGGTCATGTATGGATGTGAGAGTTGGACTGTGAAGAAGGCTGAGTGCTGAAGAATTGATGCTTTTGAACTGTGGTGTTGGAGAAGACTCTTGAGAGTCCCTTGGACTGCAAGGAGATTCAACCAGTCCATTCTGAAGGAGATCAACCCTGGGATTTCTTTGGAAGGAATGATGCTAAAGCTGAAACTCCAGTACTTTGGCCACCTCATGCGAAGAGTTGACTCATTGGAAAAGACTCTGATGCTGGGAGGAGAAGGGGACGACAGAGGATGAGATGGCTGGATGGGATCACGGACTCGATGGACATGAGTCTGAGTGAACTCCGGGAGATGGTGGTGAATAGGGAGGCCTGGCATGCTGCGATTCATGAGGTTGCAAAGAGTCGGACACGACTGAGCGACTGAACTGAACTGAACAGAACTGCATATAAAACACTGATCATCTATTTTACTACTGTAGTGAAAAATAACAGCAAATTTGAATTATTTACCCTTTCTAAAGAGTATGTCAGTATATATGTTGGTTTCTCCACTCTTCACCTACACATCTTTTACCAGGAAGTCCCTGCTATTGAAAAGTTCAGAGCTTTATAACTTCTCATTTCATGACAGGTTGGAAGGAAACACATCTATTAATCACCAGCTGGGCAGAAATAAGCAAGCAAGCAGATGTAGACTGCAATAATCTCAAAGGAGAAATTAGAGTTGGTTACTTGTTTCCAACAAGTAACGGAGAAAATTGTTTGTGATAAGTGGAGAATTTCTGAGAGCCCTTGAGATGCTGAAGGACAGAAGGCACCATCTCTAGACTCTTTCTCCAGACTTCTGTCATTTTGAAAGTACAGCTGGCCAAGTATGCTGGCAATATAGGCTGGAAAGTTTATCCCAGGCTCAGATACCAGTGAGTATGGTCCCAGAGCCTAGAGGACTGGCAGGGCTATCACACTAGATGACATCTGGCTCTTGCATTAATGAAGAGCATTTGAGCTTTGGACTCTAAGTCAAAGCTATGCACCAAAGGTATTAAAAGGCTTAATGGTTCTAATGTCAGGAGGCAGCTAGCTAAGCTCCACAGCAGGATCAAGATTCCAAATCATGTAAAGATATCTCACATAACAATTAAGCAAACACTTTATTCTTCCGCTGCTTCCAGTGAGTCTTCCATCCCAGTCATTTCAGTCTGAGCAGACCTCCACATATGACATGCATAGTCTTGCCTTCTATCATTCACTCCTCCTGGTCATTCCTCCTCTCTGTTGTCAAAAATCTTATCAACTCTTTCCAATCTAGTTCCAGAGATATCTCATCTATGGAAGAGACCTGGATTACTTCTTCCCAGAGTGGAATAACTGACTTCCTCAGGACTCCCTTCATCCTGTTGATAGGCCTAGAAGGAAATCTTCTGAACATGACCCCAGAAAATATAGCTAGTTCATAGAAAAAGGTAATCATTATAGAATGTATTCACAAATAGCTTTTCAAATAAAGGTAGCCACATACAGCTTTTTCCATTAAACATGGTTACTGATTTTTTTTGTAACCAATTGCTAGCACATAGGAAGTATCAGTTCAGTTCAGTTCAGTCGCTCAGTCGTGTCCGACTCTTTGCGACCCCTTGAATCGCAGCATGCCAGGCCTCCCTGTCCATCACCAACTCCTGGAGTTCACTCAGACTCACGTCCATCAAGTCCGTGATGCCATCCAGCCATCTCATCCTCTGTCGTCCCCTTCTGCCTCCTGCCTCCCAGCATCAGAGTCTTTTCCAGTGAGTCAACTCTTCACATGAGGTGGCCAAAGTACTGGAGTTTCAGCTTTAGCATCATTCCTTCCAAAGAAATCCCAGGGTTGATCTTCTTCAGAATGGACTGGTTGGATCTCCTTGCAGTCCAAGGGACTCTCATAGGACGTATAGGTATTCATATTTTAAAAAATGCATAGAAAAAAAGCTTTAGCTAATGAGAAGGTCTTTGTAACTTCTGATTTTTTTTCTGGAAATGGGAGAAATGTTAACAGTGAGAGATTTAAAGTTTGGGATATCTCAGTATAATCCATAGAATGCGAGCATTTGTTCTAAGCATATTGGGACCCAGTGACCCAGATTCTTTAATGGCCCGTGTTCAGCTCTGTCCAGTGATATTTAGCATGCTTCATCCAGATAGGGACTGAACCTCCCGCATTGGACAGAGAATGCTGAACTACCTGCATTTTCTACCTGACTGATCAGCTGGCTGACAGACAGGATATTGAACTTAATGTTTGGCTGACTAACTGACATATACCACTGGGAAAATATAAGTCCAATAGAAATGCATACAAATTGTTGTTGCTGTTCAGTCACTAAGTCATGTCAGACTTTTGGTGACCCCATGAACCACAGCATGTCAAGCTCTCCGGTCCTCCACTATCTCCTGGAGTTTGATCAAATTCATATCCATTGAGTCAGTGACGCTATCTAACCATCTCATCCTGTGCTGCGCTTTTCTCCTTTCGCCTTCAATCTTTCCCAGCATCAGGGTCTTTTCCAGTGAGTCAGCTCTTGGCGTGTGGTGGTCAAAGTATTGGAACTTCAGCTTCAGCATCAGTCCTTCCAATGAATATTCAGGGTTAATTTCCTTTAGGATTGACTGGTTTGATTTCCTTCAGTCCAATGAACAAACATGGTATGTTTAATAAGTCTTAGAAAGAATATGTAAAATTAGATAGCCAGTGGAAATTTGCTGCATGATGCAGGGAGCTCAAATCTGGTGTACTGTGACAACCTAGAGGAGTGGAATGGGATAGGAAGTAAGAGGGAGGATCAAGAGGGAGGGGACCTACATATACCTATGGCTGAATCATGTTGATATATGGTAGAAACTGATATAATACTGTATAGCAATTATCCTCCAATTTAAAATAAACACATTTAAATTAAAAAAAGAAAGACCAGTTCTCCTTAGGAGGGACTAGAGCAGAATGATTGGCTTTCTTAAAACCCACAACTGATGCTCATTCACTTCTGGGACATTTAAGAGCTAGCACATCACTATCATAACGATCAACAGTGATTGAGCTCACGCATTTCAGGACTTTAATTGACAAAAGCATCTTCTCCGTTGACTACTGGTAGGTACACATGAGAAAGAGTTGATTGTCCTGCTGTTGGATGCGACAATGTAATCCCTGCAAATGAGTCTCATATCAGATGCTTTTCTCACCCCTTCTCCCACAAATCTAGCAAAACCTAGGAAAAGAGGATCTGACAGGAGGATATCATCAAAGACAAGAGATTTAAATTATCAGTTTACACACACACACACACTTCTATCCTGAGCTCTTTTCTCTAGAGAAAGTCAGTTGATTTTTTAAAGCATCCTCTTTAGACTAAACAAAAGAAACAGGATTAGATATTTGTATCTTTGTCTTTAAACAAATTTTCCTAAAATATACATTCTTTGAATGTGAGAGAGTCAACCAGGAGCATTTGTGCCCATGTCAGGAAACTGGAGACATAAAATGTATTCCATAAACCAATAGGAGGAACTGTTATTGCAATCCACAGCACTTCCTGCCTTAGGGCTAAAGGAAGAAGCTCGGACCTATTAGAAGCCTACTACAAGTTTATCTTCTCAGAAGGCCAATTGAACAAGGAAGGCAGAGTCTGTGTGTCTCCAACAGTTCTCTTGGCCAGAGCCTTGGCTTGGGAATGAGCACACAGTAGGAAGCCAAGGATTCAATAGAGACCAGTTGGCAAGCTGGCTGCACACTGCTTCTCGTGAGTCTAATCCCAGCAGCATGGGAGGATGCTTATCTCAACTTTTCAGATTTGGTCTGCATTAATTAACTTGTAATACTATAGACCAGAAAAAAAGGCTAACAATACCCAACACATGTGGAAATTTTATTTTTTCTGCCTTTATCTTTATGTTCTAACCCTGCATACACATAACATGCATCACATTACTTTACTCATATGATAACCCACTGGTATAAGCATGAATATATATATATATATATATACACACATGTATATTATGATGACAGCAATCTTTAGAGCAAAAACGCCTTTAACTTTCATTCAAAATGGATGAATATATATATATATATACATATAACCATGATAAATTATAACTATACATCTGTGTATAATATTAGAGTTGGAGGCAAGAAACTTGGCTGTATTAAATTTTATCTTGTAGAATCCTCAAGAAAATAATTTAATTTGTGTTGACTTCAATTTACCTATCTGCAATAATAAGACAATAATATCAGATATACTGTTGTGGTATGATTCAATAAATAAGAAAGTTTCTTTAATGCTAAGCATCAAATCAATGATATATTTTCAAGAAAACCATACGACGATAACAATTATTGAAATTTATGGTTAATATTTTCAGCTCTGTAGGCTCTGTAATCAATAGCACTGAATTCAAGTCCCAGGTCTGCTGGTTTTAGTTGTGCAAACTTTGTCAGATGTGAACATTGGCTGCCTCAACTATAAAAAATGCTGCTACTGCTGCTACTGCTGCTAAGTCGCTTCAGTCGTGTCCGACTCTGTGCGACCCCACAGATGGCAGCCCATTGGGCTCTGCCATCCCTGGGATTCTCCAGGCAAGAACACTGGAGTGGGTTGCCATTTCCTTCTCCAATGCAGGAAAGTGAAAAGTGAAAGTGAAGTTGCTCAGTCGTGTCTGACTCAGCGACCCCATGGACTGCAGCCTACCAGGCTCCTCCGCCCATGGGATTTTCCAGGCAAGAGTACTGGAGTGGGGTGCCATTGCCTTCTCCGATAAAAAATGAGCAATAATAATAAAAAATGAGCAATAATAATAAAATCTACCTCACAGATTTGTTTTCTCCTGATTAAATTATGTGATGAATATGAAGCTCATCATCTGATAATGAATAAGTGCTTAATAAAATAATCAGCCAGGGCTCCAGTGGGAAATATATGGCTCACACAGGTTATAATAATTGGAGGAGAGTTCAATAAAGGGGCAATTTTCAAAGATCTGCAGAAGAAAATCACAAGAGATAATGCAGAGCTGCTGCCATTACTATTGATATATGGGAAGGGAAGAAAGTATGGAGCTATCTGACCCAGAAGAGAGTGAGGAAGAAAGAGTAGCCTTGAGAAGAATTAAGAGCTTAGATAGACTAGACTTCTCTAGTCCAAGTATGTCTTGCATAGATAAACTCACTCTTTTCCCACGCTCTGACCTCTGGCTCTGTGCTCTATTTACCAAACCAACTAGAACTTAGAAGGCAAAGAAGCCCATTGAAATAGCCTAGAATTCAACACTTTTTTGTTTTTTTTTTTCCCCCCTAAGAGTCAGAGGGTAATTATTTTAAACTTACAAGTGACAGGTTCTCTTGAAAACATAGATACTACGTAAATGAGTGTAACCACATTTCAATACAACTTTATAAAATCAGGCTACATATTTTTGGACATTTGTTGCAGTCCATACAAATCAGATTCCTGATGCAGAGAGAAGATGAAAAAATGGATCAGGAGGGGTAGATAGAGGATCTCCAGCTCAAAGCAACGCTAGCTGTTTTAGCTTTTGTTATGCCTGTTCTTGGGCTTAAAGAAGCTGTCTGCAAATGCAGGAGACATAAGAGATGCGGGTTTATTCCCTGGGTTCAGAAGATCCCCTGGAGGAGGGCATGGCAATCTACTCCAATATTCTTGCCTGGAGAATCCCCATGGACAGAGGAGCCTGGGGGGCTACAATCCAGAGAGTCTCACAGAGTCAGACACAGCTAAAGCCACTTAGCATGTGTACACGTATGCCTTCTCCGATTATGAATACCATGCTAACTGTATGTGAATTGAACATACTGGAGTACTTTCTTCAGCTGTATAATATATAGTGGCTTTTGCTTAACTTTTGCTTATAAGATTGGTTAAGCAGTCTTATGCAGGTCTACCACAGAACGCTACAAATAATCAAGGCTACATGCAAGCTCCATGAAAGTAGAGACACTTTACTTTCAACTGTAAATCCTGAGCCAGGTTCAGATTTTTGGTGTACTATAAGTTACCAGTAAATGTTTGACAAATTAATGAATACAAAAGTGTATTAGATGTCCTAATAAGGTCATCATTTTTAGCTTCATTTTATATTGAATTTAACATACATACCAAAATGCGCAAATTTTTAAAATACAGGCTCAAATTTTAACAAAGTTAATATACACATTTAATTACTCAGATGAGCAAAGTTCTTTTCAGATATATGAATTGCAAATATCTTTTTCTATCCTGGCTTTTCTTTTAACTTTCTGCATAGTTTTTTCTGAGATCAAATGTTTTTATTCCAATGTTATCTCATTTATCAGTTTTTTTTCTTTATAGTTTCCTCTTTAAGAAATATTTTCATTCTCCAGTAAAATTAAGATATCCTTCTATATGAATTTCTGGAAACTCAATTTTTTTCTCAATTATAAAGAAATATATTCTAAAGAAATATGTTTTGCATATTGTATGAAGTAAAGGTCAAGATTTAGGCTTTTCTTATGGATGTTATATTGGTCCAAAAACATTTATTGAAAAGACCATTGTTTTTTACTTATTGCACAGAAATGTCACCTTTGGAATAGTTCAAGTGACTGTATATGTGTCAGCCTGTTCTAAAGCTTTCTATTCTTATCCATTGGTCCATTTGATTAAGTTTGTTGTTGCTCAGTTTCTCAGTCATGTCAAACTCTTTGCAGCCCCATGGACTGCAGTAAGCCAGGTTTCCCTGTCCTTCACCATCTCCCGGAGGTTGCTCAAGCTCAAGTCCATTGAGTCGATGTCATCCAACCATCTCATCCTCTGTCATCTCCTTCTCCTCCTACCCTCAATCTTTCCCAGGATCAGGGTCTCTTCTAATGAGTCAGCTCTTGGAATCAGATGGCCAAAGTATTAGAGCTTCAGCTTCAGCATCAGTCCTTCCAATGAATATTTAGAGTTGATTTCCTTTAGGAATGACTGGTTTGATCTCCATGCAGACCAAGGAATTCTCAAGAGTCTTCACCAACATGATAGTTTGAAAGCATCAGTTCTTCAGCATTCAGCCTTCTTTATGGGCCAACTCTCACGTCCCTCATGACTACTGGAAAAACCATCACTTTGACTATACAGACCTTTGTTGGAAAATTGGTTAGGTTACATGTTGTAATGCCTTTGCAAAAAGTATTGACTGATTCAAACTCTTCGAGATTGTTTTGACAAATGACCTTTGGGGACTTTCAAATATATTTTAGAATACTCTTTTATATTTTCACCAAAATATGGCAAATATTTTTATTTAGATCCATTTGAGGACAGCTTTTATTTTTATGATCTTGAGACTGGTACCTGACTATGGTAGATTTCTTATGTTTGGGATTTCTTTAGTATTTTGCAGTTTTTTTAGCTTATACAACTTACATATCCTTATTCAGATATATCCCTAACCCTAAGCCTAACCGTGGGATTTCTTTGGAAGGAATGATCCTAAAGCTGAAACTCCAGTACTTTGGCCACCTCATGCGAAGAGTTGACTCATTGGAAAAGACTCTGATGCTGGGAGGGATTGGGGGCAGGAGGAGAAGGGGACGACAGAGGATGAGATGACTGGATGGCATCACTGACTCGATGGACGTGAGTCTGAGTGAACTCCGAGAGTTGGTGATGGACAGGGAGGCCTGGCGTGCTGCAATTCATGGGGTTGCAAAGAGTCGAACACAACTGAGCGACTGAACTGAACTGAAGAGGAGGTTAGGTCAAGTAAGAGTATAGTAAGAAATACATAGTATAGAGGGAGGAAGAAATAGTGCAGAGGTAGAACAATATTAGGCAAGTTTCAGAAGCAAAATGAGTCTATGGTAGTAGAAGCTCTGTGTCAGAAACAACATCTGACAAGCAATCAATTATTGATAGAAGACCAACTACTGGCTTGTGAAAGTAAAAGTTGCTCAGTCGTGTCTGAATCTTTGTTACCCCATGGACTATATAGTCCGTGGAATTCTCCAGGCCAGAATACTAGAGTGGGTAGTTGTCCCCTGTTCCAGGGGATCTTTCCAACCCAGGGATCGAACCCAGGTCCCACTTTGCAGGGGTATTCTTTACTGACTGAGCCACAAAGGCAGCCCAAGAATATTGGAGAGGGTAGCCTATCCCTTCTTCAGTGGATCTCCCCAACCCAGGAATTGAACTAGGGTCTCCAGCATTGTAGGCAGATTCTTTACCATCTGAGCTATCAGGGACTTAACACACTGAATATAAGGACAGAGTGCCTGTCTTCTGGGAGGTTGTATTACCGAAGGGAAGATAATGTTGCTGCTGCTGCTAAGATGCTTCAGTCGTGTCCAACTCTGTGCGACCCCATAGACGGCAGCCCACCAGGCTCCGCCATCCCTGGGATTCTCCAGGCAAGAACACTGGAGTGGGTTGCCATTTCCTTCTCCAATGCATGAAAGGGAAAAGTGAAAGTGAAGTCGCTCAGTCGTGTCTGACTCTTCATGACCCCATGGACTGCAGCCTACCAGGCTCCTCCGCCCATGTGATTTTCCAGGCAAGAGTACTGGGGTGGGTGTCATTGCCTTCTCCAGAAGGGAAGATAATAGATGCTGCCAATTAACTATAAAACAAAGTTTAATAGGGATATGCCTTATAATGGTTTTTATAATTTTAATTCTAAGGGAATTCAGAGAAGGGAGAAATTAAGAAAGGCATTATAGATGAGGCAAGCAAAATTGGGCTTTCTGTTTTGGTTTGTTTTTATGTTATTTTTTTTAACATGGCAAAAGGGAGGAAATACAGAACATATAGGGTAAAATACAGAGAGAAAGCAAAAGGTATGCTATAAGGTAGTGGTTCTCAAACTTCAGCATAAATTAGACTCATTTAAAGCGCTTAAAATGCAGGTTTCTGAGCTTCACCTCCAGGGGTAGGACCAGATAATCTGCACATCTAACAAGTTCCTAGGTAAACCAGTGCAGCTGATGCTACTGGTCTGGGAACCACATTTTGAGAACCAATTAGTAGAGAGTGATGGGCTTCCCAGGTGGTGTTAGTGATAAGGAACTGGCTTGCCAATGTAGGTGATGCAGGTTCAATCCCTGGATCAGGAAGATCCCTTGGAAGTGGATATGGCAACCCACTCCAGTATTCTTGCCTGGAGAATTCCAAGGACAGAGGAGTCTGGCAGGCCACAGGCCATAAGGTCTTAAAGAGTTAGACATGACTGAAGTGACTTAGCATGCATGCACAAAGCATAGAGTGACTATTAAAAGAACTGTAAAGAATGTGTTGATAACAGCTAATAGAGGGGTAGAGTTGAAAAATGATTTTTAAAACACTTTCTTCAAAGAATTGACATATATTTCATTTGGCTGAAGCACAGAGCATAAATATCGAGTGCTGGCATGAAGATCATAAGTAATTTGGACCCAGGATTGTGAAAAAGGTTTCTAGTTTACTAAGAAATGTGATGGCCAGGCAGCTAGTAAGGATCATCATTACTTTGTAAGACATTTTTCCCGAACCAGCATCCTGCTATCTCCATAACTTCGTAAATAGAGCAATTTCCCTATCCAATATGTCTACTAAAATTCAGCATGATTGGTTCAAGAGCTGTTCGTAGCACTCTATGATAATTGAATATATTAATAACTGTAAAGAACAAAGTTACTATCCAGCATTTTGCTTTAAATATATACCATGTGACTATCATTTTCCATCAGCTACATTTCTGGGATGGAGTTTAGTTGAAGCATCACTTGTGTTGGAATGAATCTTGGTGAAACAAATTTTCTTAATATCAGGGGAAATTATTTAATAAAAGTGTTAACTTACTGAAAGTCAAAATGGCATAGCTATGGTTCACAAATCAGAGGTAAAACTCGGTGGTCATTGTGGGTGTGATTTCAAACACTCTCCTGCCAAGAACTCAAATTTCCCAAGCTGTGTCAACCTTGGACACCACCAGCCATTCTCAAAGCAGTGTCTGTTGGTGAAAACAAGCAGGACTTTATAGGTTCCTGTGTTAAGTTTAGGACCAACATCTTTATCCTTTTCTTGTCCAACACCTATTCTCCTCAGTATCGAGAAGCATCAAAGAAAAAGGGGGACTTTTAATTGAGCAGGACTCTATGGGGCCTGACTGGGACAGACCCCTCTTTCATATTCTCTGGTTTAGCTCCTCTCTGAGGTACCCAGATAATAGGATATCATGCATATTACTTGAGTTTTTTAGATGCTTAAAACCAAATGGAAGAAATTAGCTGCTTGATAATAGCTCCCACACCTACTGGCACCCAAGGATTGATAACCTTAACCACTGTGTTGCCTCAACATCAACCATTCAGAGAATTGTGCACAAGTTGATCATGCACCCTTGTGACCCCTCTCCCTTTCCTGGCATTTAAAAAAGGCTGGTGCACTGAAATGACTCAGGGATGGTATGGGGAGGGAGGTGGGAGGGGGGTGCAGGATGGGGAACATGTGTACACCCATGGCGAATTCATGTTGAGGTATGACAAAACTAATACAAGACTGTAAAGTAATTAGCCTCCTATTAAAATAAATAAATTTATATTAGAAAATGCTTTACTGAAATCCTTTGAGAAATTCAGGTTTGGGTGTAGAGGTAGGCATAGGTCACCCATCTCCTTGCATGGCCCTGCAATAAATCTTTCTCTGCTCCAAAAAATGAAAATAAGTCAACTTAGAAAAAGTCAAGTTGATATTTAAAACATTATATTTATATATTTCTGGAAAGTTTAAAGGGAAATGCTGCTCTGCATTGAAATTAAAATTGAGTTAAACTTACAAATAATTAACATACTATACTGTGAAAAAAAGGTTATGTTCATTTTGAGAATTGAATAAAAATTCAGTTATTGAAAAAAGTTTCAACTTAATATTCTTAAGTCTTTGCTTGGAAAAATTAGGTGTCTTTAATAATTATGTACCCATTTTCTTTAAGTGAAATGCATGTGATTGTTTTAGGAAAACTAGACATGTTTTAAAAAGGTGCAAATATTGACAAGTTGCACTGACTGTCCTTCCAGGCTAGTTTAACAGCTGGTAATGGATTAATGCACAGCATGTCTGAAAATTCTTATATAGACAAAAATCACAGTGGAAATTGCCAGAACTCAGTACATTAGTACATTAGCAATTTGAAAAAAGGTAATGAATCTGGAGATAGAAGAAATGCAAGCCTGGGGAAATGTCAATTGTGATAGCATCAATAATGAAATTCATTCTATTTAGGTATAGATGAGACGTGGAGAGCCAAATCTCTCAGCTCTTTAAAATGATTCTAAAATGTCCAATAGTTTTCATCACCTTCAACCTAGGTCTGATCAACTAGCAATAAAGGAAAGGCAAATTGGATTTCTAAGCTTTAAGCAATGGGTCAGCAAATCCCCTATTGGTTTTTGGCTCTTTTAAATAATTGAATGTGTGATTTTATTAAGAAAACATTAAAGACAGAGGAAGTAAAAGACTCCATGAGATGCTGTAGCTCGATTTAATCGAAATAGAAAGCTCTGCTTTTTATAGTAAAGCATCGAATTGTTTGTGGTTACCCAGAAAGAATTTGAAGAGCCCTAGAATTTATACCTCCTTCAATATTGAGTAAGTTACAGTGTGTCCTCTAAGAACATTTCAATCTTTGATGATCAAGCAAACACAGTCTTTTGGGCCTCCTGGGGTTGATGGTATACTACTTCCTAGGAATCACAGTTGGACTGACACTCCAATTACCATTTTCCCACAGGGAAAGACAATTAGTCCATAAGATACAGTTCCCTCTTTGTCTTGTCTGCCCAGAAATGATAGTAAGTTGAACCACATGTCTATTAATTGCAAGATTTATAAAATAGCTTTACATTTCACCTCTCAATATAAAAAGCAAATTAAAAAACAACAGATTTTTCTCTCTGCTTCAAACCAAATTTGGACTTTCCTCATACTAAAGAATCTGCCTGCAATGCAGGAAACCCAGCTTCGATTCTTGGGTTGGGACGATCCCCTGGAGAAGGAAATGGCAACCCACTCCAGTATTCTTGCCTGGAGAATCCCATGGGCAGAGGAGCCTGGAAGGCTATAGTCCGTGGGGTCACCAGAGTTGGACATGACGTAGCAACTAAATCACCACCACCGTGAAGTAAAATTATTTTACTAGTGTGAACGCATTCATGAATGCTCTTTACTCATGTGAACCCTTTGATGAATGCTTTCAGTGGGCTTCCCTTGTAGCTCAGCTGGTAAAGAATCCACCTGCAACATGGGAGATCTGGGCTCAACCACTGGGTTGGGAAGATTCCCTGGAGAAGGGAAAGGCTACCCACTCCAGTATTCTGGCCTGGAGAATTCCAGGGACTGTATAGTCCATGGAGTCATAAAGAGTCAGACATGATTGAGTGACTTTCACTTTACTTCATTTCAGAGTTCTTCAATATGCAAAGATGTTATACTTTTCTTTTCAAATAAAGATATAGCAAATTATTTTTTAAAGGATGATATAGTAGATATGTTAGGCTTTTTAGGGCATATGATTTATGTAATATCCATTCAATTCTGTCATTCTAATGATATTTAAATTGGAAGCAAACTGGCCTAGTTTGATGGCTTGCTCTGCATTAGGTAATCTCTAGGTCATAAATTCATTTTTAACATGAAATTTCTCATAGGTCATCTGGGAAGACTATTGAGTACTTAGTATGTTCCAGAGACAGTACCACATAATTTGACACAGTGCGTCATCCTCCCAACAGCAGCCTGGGAGGTATTATTAGCTGCTTGGACAGTCATGGCAGGAGATTCACTGAGACAAATTTTGGGTCACACAGCTAGCAATTCAGAGCTGGGACGCTGAACATAATTTCTAAGACACTAAAGTCCTTTGTTTCTTCTAATCTGTGATTTGGTTACTGAACCCAAACTTGGATTTGCTCATCTAATGTCCAGCAAAGCCAATCTGATGACATCAGACTGTGGTGAAAGAAACTATAGCATTTATTGCAAGGCACCAAGCAAGGAATATGGTCAGTTAATGCTCCAAAGACCCCAATTCCGTGATGGCTTTCAGGGAAGTGTTTTAAAGACAGTAAGAGAGTGTGGGGGCGGGGAGGTCACAGAATGTGTTGCCCACTCACATACAGTTCTCTGTTTGGTTGATATGAGGTAGTAGGGTGAAGTTTCAAGAATCTCAATCATCAATCTTCTGGTTTCAACCAGTCTGGGGTCTACATGCTGGTGGTCAGCATGCAGTTAACTTCTTTCAGGTGGTAGGGGTTTTAGCATCTGGAAAATAACTCAAGGATATGGCTCAGGATATTATCTAGAACCTGTGAGGAGGAACCAAAGTCCTCGATTTTGTTTCATAGCTAAACTATCATTATTTTGTCTTACTTGACTGTTTTTCTTCATTTCTGAATTTTTTCATGTGCGTGCATGCTCAGTCACTTCAGTCGTGATCAACTCTTTGCAACCCTATGGTCTATAGCCCACCAGGTTCCTCTGTCCATGGGATTCTCCAGGCGAGAAGGGGTTGCCATGCCCTCCTCCAGGGGATCTTCCCAACCCAGGACCAAACTTGTGTCCCTTATGCCTCCTGCACTGGCAGGTGGGTTCTTTACCACCAACACCACCTGGGAATTTTTTCACTTCTCTGAATAAATTTGCTTTTTGGAATTCAAGTAGGGCCGAGGAGGCTAAAGCTTGTCTATAAACTAGAGGTGTGGACACAGGAGTGGGGCTTGTTCCTGGGAAGACCCTGCAGGGTTCTGCTCAATTTCAATATCTGGCTGTTGCTATACTTCCTGTTGGGATTAGGAGAACATGCAAAACACATTTTGTGTATTGTGGTAGGTATTGAATAAGTGTTGGTTTTCTTTCCCTCTCAAGACAGGCAATCCAAGGCTTGTTAATGGCAGCTCCAGAAAGATTGCCTGATAAATCTTCCTGAGGCAAGGTGAGAAGGGGGAAGACACATATCAGATTATATTAATAGCTCTGAGTAGAAAATTCAGTAGGTTCAGTAGCTACTGAAGTAGCTCTTATACAAGAGCAGATCCTGATAGGCAAAAACTAGGGCTGGAGACTCGAAGCCTGGCTGTATCTGTGAAGGTTCCACAGAGAATACAGGTCTGTTAAATGTTCAATTCCAGATCCCATGTCAGGCATTCCAATTTCTTTCAAAGGCATCTGTTCACTATGCCAAGGAATTAACAATATGAAATTTCTCTTCTAAGCTTGTATTTCATCCCAGTAGCCCAGAAATGAACCAGAGTATCTGACAAGGCCACTGCCAGAAAAGAAGACATTTGCGATCAGGACCCTGATTACTAAAAGTTCTCCCTAAGCCCCCAAACACAGCTATCCATATAGTACCCTTTTGTTCTTTTCTTTTTCAAAGAGGGCTTTTCAGGGTTCAACATTCAGGGTCTCATGGAGCCCCCAAGAAACTCAACTACAATGACATAAGTCAAGGGGCCAATTTTATTAAGCACTGGGACAAAGATGTTGTACCAGTCCTGGTAAGCTGTGTTGAGAAAAAAAAGTTAGGCTTGAAATTTCAGTGGCATAATGCAATGAAGATTTCTCTTTGTGTACCTATAAACTCCTTTGCAAGTTGAGTGACTGGAGAAGCTGTGCTCCAGCAGGGACTCATTCAGAAGCCAGACAATATACTCACAAGCTTTTGGATGCTTTGGTTCAGAAGAGATATGCATCATTTATACAGTCCTATGCCCAGACCCAAGCAGTGGTAAATGTATCTACCTAAGATGTATCCACTGACAAACAGAGCAGTGGAAGTATACCTTTATCCAATGCCAAACTGGCTGATACTCTTTCACGTTGTCTTTAAATTCCATTGGAGGACTACAGTGCATAATGAAAAGCTATTGAACACCTCATTATGGCAAACATGAGTCACCTTAGGTTTGGATGAATTTGCCTTGACTCTTGTCCTTTGCCAAATTAATACTTAAGGAATGGTATGTCTGCTGTTCCATGAAACAGACCTAAGACTAACAGATGTTACCAAGTGATGGGTTTGTCTTTATATTAATGGAGAAAGTGTACATTGGGTCTAACCTGTGTTTTTATCCATAGTAGAGAAATAAGGAAGGGAACTCTGGGTTGCAGATTAGATTTCTTCTTTCCTAGGCAAAGGGCAAGAGGGTATCAGGATTCTCAAAGACAGAGCCAAGGAAAGAGAGCTTGTCTTCCATTCTGCTCCAATATAAAGTTAGATGAGTCTCAGGCTCTTATCTGAGGACAGTGTTAGAGAAAAACACCAAATGATCTTCTAAGCAAGAGAATTAGAGAGTTGAAGAGCCAGGAAGATATCAAGATCAAAATCGGGAAATCTGGACAAATTGCTCTGATGGGCTAACACTTACAATCAGGATTTTTCTTTCTTCAAAACATAAGTACAGAGTAAGACCATTTGAAAGAGACAGCAATAGATGAATATCTTGAATAATTTTAATTGAGAGCTCTTTGGTTAAAGAAGAGGAGATGAATATTTGCTCAACCACTTTATGAGCAAGTCGGGAAGCATTGAGAAGGCAAAGGTAGGCTACTCAAGGTCGGGAGATTAAGGACAACGTGTCTTGTCTTGATACATAAGTTTGGTATAGGTCAAAGAAACTAATCATCCAGCCTAAGATATTACCTTCACCAGAAGACCTCTAGACCTCTCCTTGGGAACATGGTATAAGTTTCTACAGAGAGTTCTAAAGGAGAAAAAACAAAAGTATTGCTTGTGGGATCAAGAATGATTATAGGGAAAAGAAATCACCTCTAATTGGCACAGAAAGAACTGTAGTCCTCAGGAGAAGAGTAGTAAGCAGCAGCAATATTAAGATGCAGCTATCTGTCTTGGACCAGTCCCTTAGTCTGTTCAGGGTCAATGGTGGTGATTTGGCAGCACTAAAGAAGAATAAGAAAGTTGAAGGAAGGTTTGCTGCTGGATCTGAGCACCCAGGATCTAAACTGAGCTAGAACTGTATGTCAATGATAAAGAGTTGACCTTTCCCATCACTGTTACACTGTGGCTTACTGAAAAGCAAAAGCCCAGAGGTGTAGTTGAATGCTCCTTGAGCTACCAGCAATAGAATGAGTTGTCATAAGAAGTATTGAGATTACTGTTAATAGAAATGTTTAAGAAAGAGAAGAATGACCACCCACCTAGCTTACTGTAGAAATCTTCGTGATTTGACAAGAGAGAAGCACAACTTGAAGTTGAAAGGAAAGAAGGCCAAAGCCAATGCCTGCCTTTGCCTAGCTTTTCTCTCCACATATTCCCAGCCTCCACTGTACCCAGGAGCCTCTGATTCCCATGAGAAATTATGGGGGACACCTAAAGGCCCTTCTAACCTCTATTGAATTGTGAAGAGTCTGTTTCTTATGAGGTTTAGTCATGTCAGATTGTGTGTGTGTGTGTGGTGTATGCTTATATGTGTGTGTGCATCCTCTTACTATTCTAAGCTCTCTAAATCCATGGTTGCTTTGAAAATCAAAGTGATAACACATAGGAGGATGAAACAGGAAAAGAGAAATACGATGAGCATGCGGCCTGATATGTTCAGTCACAGCTTTCTCCCTATTTCTGTCCTTGTCATCAGGCACAGCCATCCTATCAAAAGGCTGTTCCCAATCCACAAGGGCAGTGAGTGCTTCTTTTAATGACAGGCTGAACTCTGGAAATAGGCTCACTGGCTTGAACTAGAAGCCACAGTCAAAGGCCTTTCCAGACCCAGCCTCTTGCCCTCCCACATCCCTCCCACCTGACCCAGCTTCCCCAGCCAGGCCCTCACTGTACTTCCTAAGGTTCACAGGCTCCCAAACTTGAATACAACATTTGACCAACTGCTTTTACTTGACAAAATAATAACTATTAGCTATTGACTGCTCCCTAGGATCCAGGCTCTGCTCTAAGTGATCTATGATATTGTTGCTTCTAGTTATCACTACATCCTGTAAATGACTATCAGCTTAGTTTTACGATGAAGAAACTGAGGTGAAATAACCTGTCTCAGGGCACTCCAGCAAGTAAGAAATCTTGATCAACCCCCGGCCATCTGAGGCTGGAACTCCTGCTCCAAGCTCCTTTTACTCAACACTTCCTCCCATGAGGGAAAAGAGGGTCAGGACATATGCTTGGCTCACAATGAAAGCAGTCTTCTCCTCAAGCTCCAATGAGACAAGCAGGACCTCCCCAGCATCAGTGAACATATCAGACATGCCGTCTCTCTTCTCTCCCCCAAGGAGGTGCCCTTGAGCTAAGTGGAGCTGAGGTTTGTTAAAATCACAGAACTTTAGAGATGCGAGAAAATGCATCCAAACTGTTCATGTTGTAAATGAAACCCCCAATACCTTCAAACCTGAGGGATCTCAGAAGATTCTTTGCTGAGTATAACTAAGAACAAAGCTGCTAGATTAAAGGACCTGAGAACTAGAAAACATCTGATAACCCATCTAGTGTAAGCTGCTCATTTCTACTTACCTCTCTTGTATAGATATGAGCACTAAGAAGCTTAAATAACTGGTTTGCCTTTGAGTTACCATATCTACTTTTCCACAAATGTGGAGGCAGCTATTGTAGCCAACTTCTGAAGGATGCTAGAGTTAGAGTGATTCGCATATTTACTACAAAGTAGATGGTGTCCAGAATGAGAAGACCAAGGGATGACCACAATATATAGTGCCTGGATATAGAAGATATTCAATAAAAAGATGTTGGATGAATGAATGGGTGCCTGAATGAATAAATAACATTTTAAAATTAGAAGCAGAAACGCTTGAAGACTTTTCATGTAATGCCAAATATGTCATGTTAAAACATTCCCTGATGACAAAAGAACTCTGTAAGAAAAATCCTAGCATCTTCCAGATTTCACTGGGAAAAAGTGAATGGGACACTTTTGACACTGGGATAAAAGTATGAGCAGGAGCAGAAGTTTTTATCTGATATACAACCTCATCAACATTCACTGGCATGGCAAATTACAGCAGGATACAGGCTTCAGTTATCCTAGTGATCTTGAGACAAGTTTCCAGTGCCTTAGGCTGCCATGCTAAATAGAACCTCCTCAGAGATGCCCTCAGTGTTTGTGGATTGTTCAGCTTTTTCACACTCATCCCACACCTCTGGCATTCTTAGCTATCATTTTATCATCATGTATGCTTCCACTAATGTAAGGAACACAGTGGAGTAGAGTGTTTGGCTAGAAGCTTGAACTTTAGCATTGTCTAAGTCAGATAATTCTTCTACAAATTGTGTCTCTGATCACTTAACAACTGTAAGACCCCCAACACATTACTTAATCACCTTGAACTCCATTCAGAATTCATCTGTAAAATGAACAGGGGTAATAATAGTCATAAACTTAGAGGTTCTTGGTGCAGAAAATTTAATATGATAGTATTTTGCAGAGATTCCATTTTAACCCACCTAGAATTTGCCCATGTACTCCAGCTCAGATCTCAGTCACTCCTCTCCTGACCACTACTCGACAAGGATATAATAACCTCATCTCCCTTCCTAGTCACATTTTTACAAACATACTTCTCCTCTGGTGAATCATTAAGATATTTAATCTCCCAAGCACTAGCTATTGAGTTGGACTCTAAATTAAGGCTGTTCTCCAGCTTTAAAAGACAATTTCAGGCTAGAGTGAAGACAAATTGCTTGAGAAAAGAGGTTTGATTCCATTTATGCATATATTTACTGTCCCCATGGTCAGTGAATGGTGTCTCATTCCAAATTCAATTTGGGGAATTATAGTGCTTCTGAATGAGAGAAAGGGAAGCAGGGATGAAATCAGGGCAAAGTGACATTTGTGTATTTCCTACAGGTTGGACAGGTCACTGCAAATAGAAGAGAGCTCTTGTGGTAGGAATCCTAGAAGGAGAACAAATATTGGAAAAGAATACAATACAATCTCCTTGAGAATTCTGACTGGCATTGGTAAGCCCCCCTCTGGCAGCTTCCAGAAAAGAGGGGGAGAAAGTACTGCTGGAGGAGAAGCCAGGGGCACTGTTTGTTCCCTATTTAAAATAAGTAAAACAGGAATCTAAACAATGCAGTTGCTCTCAGAGATGATGCATTTGACCATGAACCAAAAGATGTCCTGGGTCACAGAGAGTTCTCCTTTCTCTGCATGCATAAGGATTTAATATCTAGCTTCAGCTCCTTGGATTTGAATGTGCTCCTAAAATTCAGTCCTGGCATCCAATCCCTCTCAGGAGGGTCAATTAAAGATTACTAATGTTATTTTTCTTTTCCTGTTTTTCATGGTACAAAAAGGCAATGAACCTGCTCTATGAAATAATAATTGATGAGCCAGCTCACTTCTGCCAGAAGCTGGGAAAGATGGAAACAAGGTCAGAAAACAGGATTCAGACAGGAGAGAAGAGAGGAACATTGAACCATCTACTTTGTAGCTGGCTTTCTGTACATTATTTCATTTAGAGCACACCACAAACCCCTGACGTGGCCTTGGTATATTCACTTTAAATGTGGGACAACTGAGGCTCAAACAGGTTTAATACTTGCCCAAGGCCACACAACTACTTAGTAATTAAGTCAGATTAGGATTTCTAGCCAGTTTTTTTTTCTTTTTCTTTTTCACACTATGACATGAAAGAACTTTTATTTTTTAAATTGAAGTATAGTTGATTTACAATGTCGTGTTAGTTTCAGGTATATAGCATAGTGATTCAATTATACTCGTACATATATTCTTTTCAGATTCTTTTCCATTATAGTCTATTACAAAATATTGAATATAGTTCCTTGTGCTATACAGTAGACCAATGTTGGTTATCTATTTTATATATAGTAGTGTGTATCTGTTAGTCCCAAACTCATTAATTCATCCCTCCCCTCAATTTCCCCTTTGATAGCCATAAGGTGGTTTTCCATGTCTATGAGTCTATTTGTTTTGTATATAAGTTCATTTGTATCATTTTATTAAGATTCCACATTTAAGTGATATGTTTTTTGGCTTTCTCTGTCTGGCTAACATCATTCAGTATGATAATCTCTAGGTCTATCTGTGCTCTGCTGCTGCTGCTGCTAAGTTGCTTCAGTCGTGTTCTAGCCAGTCCTAATCCAGGACTTCAACTCCATAGTTAGTGCCTCGGGATAAAATACCCTAACAGTCAGCTAGAGCCCAAGAAAAAGAGTTTGTTTCAAAAAAGTAAAACTTGGGAAAGAAGATGAAGTCATTAGATCACTGTTCACATGTGTTCCTTGCTCTTGCCAAATTGTTCTCTTTCCTGAGCAGAAGTGATTGTCAGTCAAACAAACCAAGAGATAATTTTTTTTATTCACATGTTCTTTAGCTTGTTGCTAAGTGACTGTAGTTGGAGAAGTACTCTTTTTATATATGCACTCAGATGCATGTACACATATACATACACATCAAAGAGTTTGAGAAGGGTGATCAAAATGAATTTTATACACCTTCACCACCACCTCACCACCATCACCATCATCATTGTCATCATCCCAGGATAAAGCTTAACCAAATAGATAAGAACTTTCCTTAACTGTCAATTTTGGTAAATGTTTTCATTTTCTCTGAAACAGGACCCTCAGGCAATTCTAAGAATCAGAAGGGAATCAAAATCTTCCAAATACTTTTTAAGTATCACCAGGCAGAGAAGACTTTTAAGTCCTCTGATCAATGTTTATCCCCTCTCTTTCTTCCTTCCTTCCCTTCTCCCTTCTCCCATCTTGCTTCTTCCAGAAAATGTTTACTGAGGGCCTATGAGATGATATGTACTAAATAAGACCTTAGGGATAAAACTCTCATCAAAGTCAGATGTGCCTGTTGAGTGGAACTTTGCAACTAGTGGGGGAGATAGGCATTAATTAATCAATCAATCCCACAAACCATTGTGAGGTTACAACTGGGGCAGGTATAGTGAAGAAGAGGTGCACAGGGCTTTGAGACAGGCATGGTCAGAGAGACCAAGGACAGATTCCTGAAGAAGGGATACTTTTTGTTGCAAAACTTAAGCTGCTACTAAAAGATAAGTAAGGATCAAGTTGTCAAAGGAGAAACATGTTTCAGGAAGGTGGAGCAACATGTGCAATGGTCCTGTGGTGAAGGGGATCATGGCAAGTTGGAAGGAATGCTTCGTATTTGTTACTATAACAAATATGGAGAAAAAACTTGCTGCAAGATGAGGCTAAAGAGACAAATAGGATCTTAAAGTGACATGCAAATTATTTTAAGAAGTTTTTTTGTTTTTTTCCAGAAAGCTTCAAAAGGGTCCTTCATAGGAAATGGCATAATGAGGTTCATGTTTTTAAAACCTTGCTTTTGCTTAGAAGTGAAGAACTGATTCTCTGTGCAGGGTATGCATCTGTGGTAGGGAGTTCAGATAAGTTCTGCCTCCCATGTGCCACAAATTTCTGTTCTCACTGAATTGCTATCACCTCACATACTGGCATTGGAGAAGGAAATGACAATCTATTTCAGTACTCTTGCCTGGAGAATTCCATGAACAGAGGAGCCTGGCAGGCTACAGTCCATGGGGGTCACAAACAGTCGGACACAACTGAGCGACTTATCACTCATCACTCACTCAGTCAGGTATTGGCATGCATCCTGTAGTTATAATTCTCTCTCTGATCCCTTGTTCCCAACATGGGTCCTTGACCCTTTTGCTTTACTCCTCCAAACACTGCTAACACAAGGCAGTATGGAGTATGTTTTTGACTAATGTTTAGTGATTACAGAAGGCATTTTGGTAGAATGCAGAGGAGGCAAAACTGAATATTGAACATGAGACTTTATTCTCTTAAAGCTCCATGGAAAATTTCTAACCAGGATCATCTTACTGGTTTATCGGTACCTTCAGCTCCACCTCACTGCTGACTGGATTTGGCTTTTTTTTTTTTTCCCCCTACTGTAATATTTCTCCTCCATCTTCTCCAAGTCACAGGATACCCTGCTCAAAGTTCCTGTCCACCCCTGACCAGCAATCAGAGTCATACTTAAAATTCCTGTTCCCGCTTTTCTAAGTCTCTTAGTATGCAGGTCAGGAAGCAACAGTTAGAACTGGACATGGAACAACAGACTGGTTCCAAATAGGAAAAGGAGTACATCAAGGCTGTATATTGTCACCCTGCTTATTTAACTTATATGCAGAGTACATCATAAGAAACGCTGGACTGGAGGAAACACAAGCTGGAATCAAGATTGCCAGGAGAAATATCAGTCACCTCAGATATGCAGATGACACCACCCTTATGGCAGAAAGTGAAGATGAACTAAAAAGTCTCTTGATGAAAGTGAAAGAGGAGAGTGAAAAAGTTGGCTTAAAGCTCAACATTCAGAAAACTAAGATCATGGCATCCGGTCCCATCACTTCATGGGAAATAGATGGGGAAACAGTGGAAACAGTGTCAGACTTTATTTTTTGGGGCTCCCAAATCACTGCAAATGGTGACTGCAGCCATGAAATTAAAAGACGCTTCCTCCTTGGAAGAAAAGTTATGACCAACCTAGACAGCATATTCAAAAGCAGAGACATTACTTTGCCAACTAAGGTCCATCTAGGCAAGGCTATGGTTTTTCCAGTGGTCATGTATGGATGTGAGAGTTGGACTGTGAAGAAGGCTGAGAGCCGAAGAATTGATGCTTTTGAACTGTGGTGTTGGACTCTTGAGAGTCCCTTGGACTGCAAGGAGATCCAACCAGTCCATTCTGAAGGAGATCAACCCTGGGTGTTCTTTGGAAGGAATGATGCTAAAGCTGAAACTCCAGTACTTTGGCCACCTCATGCGAAGAGTTGACTCATTGGAAAAGACTCTGATGCTGGGAGGGATTGGGGGCAGGAGAAGGGGACGACCGAGGATGAGATGGCTGGATGGCATCACGGACTCGATGAACGGGAATCTGAGTGAACTCTGGGAGTTGGTGATAGACAGGGAGGCCTGGCATGCTGAGATTCATGGGGTCACAAAGAGTTGAACACGAATGAGCGACTGAACTGAACTGAACTGAGCATAGCAATGGGGAATAGCACAAAAGATGGAAGACTTCGCTTTTCATAACCAGATAAACCCAGAGAGAGTTTTTTTTTTTTTTTCCCCTAAGAAAAATGACAAGTGCCTTCTTAGAAGGAATTGTTCTTCCATATAGTCAAACAGTTTAAAGCATAGTTGCCTTTTAAAGTAACAATTATTTTCTGTCCTTTGTATGTGCAGTAGTTATTTGCTTCTATTTTACTCATTGAACTCTATCTGATTATGCCATATCAATATCAGAATGCAAGAAGGATGAGGAATATTTAGTAAAAAATGACTGTATTAAGTGGAATCCAGAAGATAAGGAATCAAATGGTCATCATTAAAACGTAGAAGAGGAGAGGGTAAATATGTCCTTATAAGCAAGGAGACAAAATAGATCTGTGCATGAATTTAGAGATGGAAAACAAAACAAAACAAAACAAATTTGCTGTAGGAAACATCAGCTCCCCAAAGACACTGAGAAGTGACAGCATAAATAGCAAATAGAGGCAGAAAGGAAGGTAAAAAAAGGAGATGAGAAAATATGAAGGCTGCCAAGAGGAATAGAACAATTTGCCAACATGTGTGTCATCCCTCTCATAAATTAACTTCATTGATGGGCTTAATTGTTTGAACAAATGGGATGGAGCTATTTTCAGAGCAATTTATTCTAATCACCAATTCCCTTATAGTGAAGGGAACAGGGAGAAATCATGCTTTTCCAGGCTTCGCCAATTCAGTTAAATGTTTACACATTCAAACTGACACAAAAAGTAGTTGCTGCCTTTCTGACCTCTAAAAGATAAGGATTCAAGGCAGTAGAATGGAGGTGGCTGCAGGTGGGTCCCTCAAAGAAGAAACCCATCTCTCTGTGCACTGCCTGCTGACAAAGAGCTGCTTCCTTCTATTCAGATTCCTCCAGCAAGGCATCTATCCACGCTCATGAATCAATTCAATTTCTAGAAGATTAATAACCAGGCTGTAGCATTAGCTTCCTTGGTAAAGCATCTGCCTACAATGCAGGAGATCTGGGTTCAATCCCTGGGCCAGAAAGATCCCCAGGAGAAGGAAATGGCAACCCACTCCAGTACTCTTGCCTGGAAAATTCCATGGATTTGAAAATTCCATGGATGGAGGAGCCTGGTAGGCTACAGTCCATGGGATCACAAAGAGCTGGACACAACTGAGCAACTTCACTTTCTTTCTTTTCTTTCTAGCATTAGAAAATCTAGGGTCAACTGTTGGCTCCATCACTGCCAAGCCCAGAGACCTTTACTAATTTCCTTATCATTTCCAAGCATCAGTGTCCTATTTTGTAAAATGAGAACAATAATAATTACTACCTCACAGGCCCAATGTGGGTTTCCCTGGTGGCTCAGCAGGTAAAAATCTGCCTGCAATGCAGGAGACCTGGGTTTGATCCCTGGGTTGGGAAGATCTCCTGGAGAAGGGAACAGCTATACACTCCAGTATTCTGGCCTGGAGAATTCCATGGACCTGTACTGTATAGTTCATGGGGTTGCAAAGAGTTGGACAGGACTGAGTGACTTTCACTTTTAGGTCCTATGTGGTAAGTATGGAAAAACATTAAAACGTTTGGAAATGCAGTTGTCCTCTAATAAGTGTCAAAGTATCAGTTATTGTTATATTTCAAATTTTTTCTGTGAGTGAACAGATGAAGTGATGTATTTAAAGTGTAGTAATTCCTCCAGGTATGTTCGTTCTCATGATTTCCTCCAAAAGGAGATTGAGGAAAGGATTTGAGTGCAGAAGGTCTATGTGGAAGGTACAGGGATGACCTATAGGAAACAAAACAGTGTCCAAGGTGGGAAGACCATCAATATGAGTTGAGTTAAGCCAGTCAGCACACTGGACAACTGAAGCTTAATCCTTCAGGGAGTCCCAGGGAAACTCTTGCATATCACTTGAAGGTCGAGAGAGCTGGCATATTTATACACTCACTTGCATCAGTAATTGGTTGAGGGTGCAATTCTCCAGCACTTCTAGCTAGCTGTTAATGAGCAGAACAGCTTCCTATAAAGAGCCCTCAGGGAAAGAGATGCACGCACTGGATAATGTCCAGAGTACTGAATGGACATCTGAAATTAATAGTAACTCAGGGACTGAAGACAAAAGCTTTAAAAATACAGCTCTGAGCAATGGCAGTTGATTTCCTTGTAACCCTAAAATATACGTGGCCTTTCAAATGATCATGCTCGGTACATTCCAATCAAGCTCTCACTTTGTAGACACATGGACCCGAAAGAGAACTATATCATTTTATTTCAAAAGCAATATGGGATAAAGTATTGAATATTTGTCATTATAATAAAATGAAATAGAAATAATCTGGGGTGCAGAATACATGAGATTGAGTCTTGGCTGTGTTATTTACCAGTTTATGACTTTTTGACCAAGTTATGGCTTGGGGGCCTATCCTCTAACTCTTTAAATTGGAAATAATAATATTTATCATCCATGGATCTTATAATGTCATTTAACAATGTCAAAAGGTTTTACAACTGTAAGGAATTCTTACAATCATCATGTCTAGATTACTGAAGCTGACTCCTGCTGATAATGAACTTTACTTTGGGAACAATTCTTGGTGGAAATGTTTGCAAAATACAAATCCCCTAAAAATTATATTTGATAAAATAATTGAATTATTTCTCAGAGCACTTATCCACAACAATTCATATGATATATCACACTATTTGCTTTATGCTTCCTTCTCCCTCATGATATGCTTATCCTTCCTTATTGCTGTTAGTTTCTATGGCAACTAAATAACTAAGCTCATTAATACAGTAAAGTTAATGCCTAACACCAAATAAGCTCCAGCTTTGCCTGCACCACATAAGTAAACTTTGCCATAGTCATTTTCCCTACTGCTCAGGGGAATTTTTTATTTAGTTCCAGATTTTTTGCTGTATTTGGATAGTTGACAATTTCAGTAATTTGATCATTTCATAAAAGTAGCACTATGTTATCCACTGACTGTAGCAACATTCCTCTACAAATACCTCATTCATTCATTCAATGAATATTGCCCACTCCCTTCAGTGTATACTGCAAATATAATAAGGAATCAGACTCTTACCTCACTGTAAAGAAAAATGTAGTTTAGAAATGAAAATAAAGCTAATAAAAATTTTAAAATACAATTGATTATAATTTTTATATTCTATATTATTAATTATGGCATAATACAGTTGCAGATAAAGCACTTTGGAATCCAGAGTTCAAGGAGAGAAAAATACTTCTAGTTGAGAGATTAGCAATAATTGTATGAAGTAGTTGAAATATTAACTGACTCTTCAATAATAGGTATAGTATGAATCTGGGGAGGTGGAGGGAAAGGCTACTAGAGGCTGAAAAGAAAAGCACAAACACGGGCACAGAGGCAGTTCCTCGGAAAAGTGGAATCTGGACTGGTAACCGACTTGAGATAGATACATCAAGAAATTTACAGAAATAATTTTCCTAAAGTAAGTGTGGCCTTAAGTAGAAGGTATTGAATGCCAGACTAACTGGTGTAGACAGTGACAGACACTGAATCGTTGTAAACGGATATGGGCAGCACTCATGGCTATACTTAGGGTACTATTGTATTTTGTAGAGCAGGGGAAGGATGAAGTAGGAGGGCCCAGTGAGTGTTAGGAAGGTGGGGAGCGGGGTGGGGTAAAGGGCAGCCATGAGAGAAGAGTTACTGCCTTCCGGGAAGGAAAAATGTAAATGATGCTCCTTAAGGAAAAGATAGAAGAGGAATGAGGACGAGTTTTAGGACCTTGACAAGGGCACAGGGGGAATCTGAGTCCCTCAGCTCCAAAAACCATGTCCTTCACTTGGGAATGAGGTTATCTTTTATCTGCTTTCCCCTTGTCTGTCATCAAAACATTGATCTCAAAATAATTGCTCCTTAGTCATCTCTCACCCCAAAGAACAAGTACATGAATCATGCTATTTTATAGCAAGAAATAAGAAGACACGATGTTTACTTATCACTTAAAGTTCAAGTAGGAGCTAAAATAATAACCTAGTTCAGTTCAGTGGCTCAGTTGTGTGCGACTCTTTGCAACCCCATGAATCGCAGCACGCCAGGCATTCACGATGGTGTGATCACTAATCTAGAGCCAGACATCCTGAAATGTGAAGTCAAGTGGGCCTTAGAAAGCATCACTATGAACAAAGCTAGTGGAGGTGATGGCATTCCAGAAGAGCTATTTCAAATCCTGAAAGATGATGCTGTGACAGTGCTGCACTCAATATACCAGCAAATTTGGAAAACTCAGTAGTGGCCACAGGACTGGAAAAGGTCAGTTTTCATTCCAATCCCAAAGAAAGGCAATGCCAAAGAATGCTCCAACTACCGCACAATTGCACTCATCTCACATGCTAGTAAAGTAATGCTCAAAATTCTCTAAGCCAGGCTTCAGCAATACGTGAACCGTGAACTTCCTGATGTTCAAGTTAGTTTTAGAAAAGGCAGAGGAACTAGAGATCAAATTGCCAACATCTGCTGGATTGTGGAAAAAACAAGAGAGTTCCAGAAAAACATCTATTTCTGCTTTATTGACTATGCCAAAGCCTTTGACTGTGTGGATCACAATAAACTGTGGAAAATTGTGAAAGAGATGGGAATACCAGACCACCTGACCTGCCTCCTGAGAAATCTGTGTGCAGGTCAGGAAGCAGTTAGAACTGGACATGGAACAACAGACTGGTTTCAAAATAATAGCCTAGGATATTAACAAAGAAATGATCTAGGTTTGATAAGGTATATGGTAAATGATAGGCACCCAGTGAATGCAATATAGATGAATTAATAAAAAACTGAATGAAGGGGAAATAAATGAATGAAAAGGGTATGCATCCTTGAATCAACAAATGAGCTGTTGGAACAAGGTTCTGGATGTGACAGCAATGTTTCCTCAATATTTTATATTCATATATTTTCCAAAAACTTAGATGCATAACAAGCCTCAAATGGCAGAGGGGGCAACAAAGGATGATATGGTTTGATGGCATCACTAACTCAATGAACATGAATTTGGGCATACTCCAGCAGACAGTGAAGGGGAAGGAAGCCTGGTGTGCTGACGTCCCTGGAGTCACAAAGAGTCAGACATGGATTAGTGACTGAACAACGAGCCTCAATTCATTGAAGTCAAATCCAACTTAATTCAATGAAGTCATGGTTATCCATATAATATGATGAGATATTCACTAAATATATATTTGAGCAACAACAATGTGTCAATCAGTCTATTAGATGTCTTGGATACAAAGACATATAGAGGGATTTTAATCTTGAGAAGCTTACAATCTGGACAGACAACTATTGAATAATATTTATAAATCATGCTGCTGCTGCTGCTAAGTCGCTTCAGTCATGTCCGACTCTGTGTGACCCCATAGACGGCAGCCCACCAGGCTCCCCCGTCCCTGGGATTCTCCAGGCAAGAACACTGGAGTGGGTTGCCATTTCTTTCTCCAATTATAAACCATAGTAGGAGTTAAAAGTGGACTTTTATTCAGGCTACAATTAGACTTCTGTAAACTTTAAAAATGAGCTCATCTATACTCACTCTTTAATTTATAACTATTTTTTTAATCAGAGGATGGCAATAATAATGTTTGACTATTCCATAGATTGTAGGATTGTTGTAGAACTTCAGATGTTCCAGTATGAGATGCTTTTATTATTATTACTATTCTAGATACATAATATAGTTGTATTATGTATACATAATACAGTTGTGTTATGTATACATAATACAGTTGTAGTATGTGTACATAATATAATACAGTTGTATTATGTAACAATACAGTTGCATTGTTGTATTATGTTACATAATATATATGTATACAATACATAATACATATAATTTATGTATTATTAATGGTATCATAAATTTATGGCATAATTGCCTCAATATTTATGGCATCATTGCATCAACATTTCCAATAGGTTACTTGAAAATCCTTTCAGATCTAGGAATTAATGAAAGCAGGACTCACTGACCAAAATTTCAGAAAGTTTTCTCCATTATAGAAGTTGAATGCTTAGATTATAAGGAGAAAATTATTTCACTAGAATTTAAATCTGCCCCCAAACTTTGCAGACAGATTATTTTCTCTGAATAATGATTGATAAGGAGCCCTTCAAAATATATCAGGCAATGTAGAGAATAAAAAGAGAAAAATCAATCACTTACCACCTAATTATTTTAAATGGTAGATAATAGAATGGTCTTGCTCCAGATGAGGACACTTCAATTCTGATTATATTCAAGGGAAGGAGATTTGCATTCCTGTTGCAGCTGGTATGGAAAACTTCTCAGTTTATATACAAAAACTCATTACCAAGAAATGAAATGCTTTTTCAACAAGATAGTTTGTCAAGAGACTGAAACTCAGCTCCTACCACTGACAAAAGATATGGTGTGAGTACACTTGTGAGAAGCAGGAGGAAGTGGATTCAATCTCCAGATTTCTCACAGATTAAACTAGGAAACTGGATTGATTTAGATTGGATCTATCATTCATGATATTAAATTATCACAGTGAAGTGAAAATTAAACAGAAAGAGCAACTTCTTCCTCTCTAATTGTTAAACATCCATCGCAAACACATTGCATGTTGGAGCTGGACCTGGTTATTATCCTGAAATTGATGAGTCGGTTTGAAACAGGTGCAATCTTGGAGCTCACGCTCTCCATCATGCTACCCTTGCCATCCTGTCCTCCACCTCATGAGTGAAGAAAATGACAGCAAGAAAAGTGAAGTTACTCTCCCAAGGAGTCAAGGAGAAGAAAATGCAGTTCACCAAGCTCTGCCAAGCACAGAAGACACTATCTACGGGTGCTTTATCTCCCAGTCAGCTTTATCAGGTTGATTCCCTGAGGTGGACTTCTCTGAATTTTTGGTTTTCATTTATACTCCTTACGTAACATAGCATCTGACACTTAGCAGCTATGCAATAAAGATGTATGGCATGGATGCATAACTGCTAATTAAAGACAAAGTTACAGAGCGAGGTAGTGGCAGCATGTGGTCTTAGAGTCTAGTTTTTCTGCCACCCAGACTAGATGTTTTTCATGTATTACAAAGCCATCTTCAAGTGTTGGCTTGCAAACTCCGGAGCATCCCAGGTGAAAATGGCCCCCAAAATGAAGGGCGTGGAAAGACTGAAGAAAGAGGCAGACCACTCCAGGTTGGTGGATGGGATATTTAATAGCCTCTGACTGACAGGATCCAGCTCTTGGGTCAGCTGGTGGTCATGTCCTCTCAATGACCGCCTCCAACATTAAGTTTTATAACTGGGTGTCTGTTACCAAGGATGAGCCTTTTGAGAGGTATGAGTTCTCTTAAATTTACTCCTAGGCAAATAAGTACCAAAAAAATGCCTGTCTTATTTCAACTTAAAACATTTTAGATTTTTGATGATATATGGTAGTTGTCTGCTCAGCATTTCTTTTGAAGTTACAGTTTCCAAATAGTTTGAGTAAGGTAAAGTCCAGAATCACAAACAACCCAGTCCAAATACAATGCCCACAGTGGTTTAGCAAATTAAGTTCTAAAAAAGAAGATCAGTAAGATTAAATAACTCCTAATATTGACTCAATGGACATGACTTTGAGCAAACTCTGGGAGATGGTAAAGGACAGGAAGCCTGGCGTGCTGCACTCATTGGGGTCACATTGAGTCGGACATAACTTAGCAACTAAACAACAACAATATCTCATTCAGCCTTAATGTTCTATAATATTATTTACATTAAAATTTTCCCCCCCAAAAAAAAGGGAAATAGAATCAGGAAAATAATGCATAAGAATTTACTCATTATTCATGACAGCAATAATAATAAAAAGCTGTAATTACACAGCATATAAAATTTATACAGCAAACTAACATAATTAAGATTATTGCAACGATTAAATAATATATATAACCTAGTTAGAACAAGGCCTAGCACATAAGGAAAATCAAAAAGTTTGCTATCCCCATTATTATTATGTATCACAGTAATAATTACATTTGTAAGTTAAAGTTAGTAAATAAGGTAAAAGAATCAGATGAATTGGATTTGAAATTTGGTTTCTCCACCTTCTAGCTGTGTGATCAGGAGAAACCTACATAACAATTCTGACTTGAGCTTTACAGGTTGAAGAGAAGTTCATTAGGTAGAAAAGTAACCATTAAAACTGGTATTATTGATCAAACCCTTAAAATATGCAAGATATGTGGAGTATTATAAATCTAAATGGAAACCAGGGACTAGAGTGGAGTAACCATCTCAACTATCTTGATAATCATATTCTGGAAGATGAATGGCTGATTCATCCCTAAGTGTCCCTCAGA
This sequence comes from Cephalophus harveyi, assembly GCA_006410635.1. Classification (NCBI taxonomy): domain Eukaryota; kingdom Metazoa; phylum Chordata; class Mammalia; order Artiodactyla; family Bovidae; genus Cephalophus; species Cephalophus harveyi. The sequence continues at coordinate 90,695 of SJYT01027247.1, read as the reverse complement.
AGAGCACTGACATCATCATGCCCTTGGTTTTGACAATTTATTATTCTCATTTTGATCTTGTTTTAATTCTATCCCAATCTCTACTTTGACCGAGGTTTTAAAAAAAAGAGCCATATTTCATCCAAGGAAGAGGGTAACTATGAAAACAGGATAAGTTCTTCTCTGTGCATTTTCTAATGCCTTGTCTCCATTAACACACCTTTTTGAATTACAGTTGTCTTTTACATAATATTTTAGATCATTATTCTACATTTTACTACTTTTAATTTCTAAATTAAAAACTATATTCTCACTTTAAATTATGCTGAATACATAGTTCATATGTTGTTGATTTTTTGTTGTTGTCTTTGGTTTTCGAGGAGAGAGAATACCTTCTTTGTGTGAGGTATGTGTAATACTAATTTTAGCTCATGTCTTCCACTTCATTAAGACTTCCACTTCATTAAGCCAAATTACACTGGCTTCCTTGGAGCATTCCTTAAAGGGAATTAAAACTTCTAGGGAATTCACATTCTAAAATTCCCTTTTGGTTGTGATTTCTTGAGTCTGCTGTGTGTAGGTTCTCTGGGCTGAGTTTTACCTCTGCACTCATCTAACTCTCCATATTTCCTTTTCCTGCTAGGAAGAGTTGAAGGTCATGGTGAAGAGTGCACATAACAAATAACTAACAGCTTAGCCAGGTATCAAGGTATGACTCACCTGAATGGAGGGTCTTTTAAATAATATATCTTTCTGCTTTTAAGACAACTGCCCATAACTCTTTCCCCTTTCAATTTTGCCTTTGTTTTGTAATATGAGGATCTGAAGACAATTTCTTATTTTCCAACTTATTCATGACTGAGGACCTACTATGTGCCAAGTGTATTTCTTGGCACTGGTGATACTTCAGGAACAAAGCAAACTACTGAGCTGGCCTAAAAGTTCATTTGGATTTTTTGCATAAGATGCTATGAAAAACACAAACTACCATTTTGGCCAACACTATTCCTACTCTGAGCCATAGTTGTTTTTTGTTTCTTTCTTTCTTTTCTTTTTTTCACTTATAAAGAAGTTAAGGTGTCCTGTCTATTTTAAAATCAGCTTGTTTGCACTCTCTGACATAAATCACAGCAGGATCCTCTATTACCCACCTCCCAGAATATTGGAAATAAAAGCAAAAATAAACAAATGGGACCTAATTAAAATTAAAAGCTTCTGCACAACAAAGGAAACTATAAGCAAGGTGAAAAGACAGCCTTTGGAATGGGAGAAAATAATAGCAAATGAAGAAATTGACAAAGAACTAATCTCAAAAATATACAAGCAACTCCTGAAGCTTAATTCCAGAAAAATAAATGACCCAATCACAAAATGGGCCAAAGAACTAAACAGACATTTCTCCAAAGAAGACATACGGATGGCTAACAAACACATGAAAAGATGCTCAACATCACTCATTATCAGAGAAATGCAAATCAAAACCACAGTGAGGTACCATTTCATGCCAATCAGAATGGCTGCTATCCAAAAGTCTACAAGCAATAAATGCTGGAGAGGGTGTGGAGAAATGGGGACCCGCTTACACTGTTGGTGGGAATGCAAACTGGTACTGCCACTATGGAGAACAGTGTGGAGATTCCTTAAAAAACTGGATATAGAATTGCCTTATGACTCAGCAATCCCACTGCTGGGCATACACACGGAGGAAACCAGAATTGAAAGAGACACGTGTACCCCAATGTTCATTGCAGCACTGTTTATAATAGCCAGGACATGGAAACAACCTAGATGTCCATCAGCAGATGAATGGATAAGAAAGCTGTGGTACATATACACAATGGAGTATTACTCAGCCATTAAAAATAATACATTTGAATCCTTTCTAATGAGGTGGATGAAACTGGAGCCGATTATACAGAGTGAAGTAAGCCAGAAAGAAAAACACCAATACAGTATACTTATGGCAGAAAGTGAAGAGGAACTAAAAAGCCTCTTGATGAAAGTGAAAGAGGAAAGCCAAAAAGTTGGCTTAAAGCTCAACATTCAGAAAACGAAGATCATGGCATCTGGTCCCATCACTTCATGGGAAATACATGGGGAAACAGTGGAAACAGTGTCCGACTTTATTTTGGGGGGCTCCAAAATCACTGCAGATGGTGACTGCAACCATGAAATTAAAAGACGCTTACTCCGTGGAAGGAAAGTTATGACCAATCTAGATAGTATTTTCAAAAGCAGAGACATTACTTTGCTGACTAAGGTCCGTCTAGTCAAGGCTATGGTTTTTCCTGTGGTCATGTATGGATGTGAGAGTTGAACTGTGAAGAAGGCTGAGCACTGAAGAATTGATGCTTTTGAACTGTGGTGTTGGAGAAGACTCTTGAGAGTCCCTTGGACTGCAAGGAGATCCAAGCAGTCCATTCTAAAGGAGATCAGCCCTGGGATTTCTTTGGAAGGAATGATGCTAAAGCTGAAACTCCAGTACTTTGGCCACCTCATGTGAAGAGTTGACTCATTGGAAAAGACTCTGATGCTGGGAGGGAATGGGGGCAGGAGGAGAAGGGGACGACAGAGGATGAGATGGCTGGATAGCATCACGGACTCGATGAACATGAGTCTGAGTGAACTCCAGGAGATGGTGATGGACAGGGAGGCCTGGAGTGCTGCAATTCATGGGATCGCAAAGAGTTGGACACGACTGAGTGACTGAACTGAACTGAACTGAACTGAACGCATATATATGGAATTTAGAAAGATGTTAACGATAACCCTGTATGTGAGACAGCAAGAGACACATGTATAGAACAGTCTTTTGGACTCTGTGGGAGAGGGAGACAGTGGGCTGATTTGGGAGAATGGCACTGAAACATGTATAATATCACATAAGAAATGAATCGCCAGTCCAGGTTCGATGCAGGATACAGGATGCTTGGGGCTGGTGCACTGGGATGACCCAGAGGGATGGGATGGGGAGGGAGGTGGGAAGGGGGTTCAGGATGGGAAACACATGTACACCCGTGGCAGATTTATGTTGATGTATGGCAAAACCAATACCATATTGTAAAGTAATTAGCCTCCAATTAAAATAAATGAATTTATATTTAAAAAAATAAAATAAAATCAACTTGTTTGTCTTTTTGGAATTTAGTTATATGACTTGTTTATTTATTTTGGATGCAGGACAGAAGACCTGAGTAAACATTTTTCCAAAGAAGACATACAGATGGCTAACATACATACGAAAAAAAAAAAAAAAGTTCAACTTTGCTAATCATCAGAGAAATACAAATCAAAACACAACAAGATATCACCTCACAGCTGTCAGATGGCTGTCATGAAAAGACCACAAATAACAAATGATGATGAGAACGTAGAGAAAAGGGAACCCCGGTATATTGTTACTGGGAATATAAACTGGTGCAGCCACTATGGAAAACAGTAGGGACGTCCCTCGAAAAACTGAGAGAGAACTTCCATATGACTCAGCAATTCCATTCCTCAGTATAGATCTGAAAATAAAACCAGCAATTTGAAAATATTAACCCCACTGTTCATAGCAGCATTATTTATAATAGCTAAGCTATGAAAGAAACCTAAATGTCCATCAACAGATGAATGGATAAAAAAGCTATGATATATATATAAATGAAGTTAGATATTACTCAGCTACTAAAAATGAAATTTTGTCATTTGCAAAAACATGAATGGGCTCGGAGGGTATTACGCTTAGTGAAATAAGTCAGACCGAGATAAAAGACATTGTATCTTATCACTCATATGTGAAATCTAAAAAAAATTTTAAAGTGAATATAACAAAACAGAAACAGACTCATAGATACTGAGGATAAACTGGTGGCTACCAGTGGAGAGAGGGAAGTAGGGAGAAGTAGGATACGGATAGTGGATTAATAGATACAAACTGCAATGTGCACAATAAATAAACTACAAGGATATATCTACAGCACAGGAAATATAGCTAAAATTTCATAATATGTTTAAATGGAGTTCAATTCAGTTCAGTCGCTTAGTTGTGTCCAACTCTTTGTGACCCCATGGACTGCAGCACTCCAGGCCTCCCTGTCCATCAACCACTCCTGGAGTTTACTCAAACTCATGTCCATCTAGTCGGTGATGCCATCCAACCATTTTATCCTTTGTCATCCCTTTCTCCTCCCACTTTCAATCTTTCCTTGATGCTAGACTCAGCATCGGGGTCTTTTCAAATGAGTCAGTTCTCTGTATCAGGTGGCCAAAATATTGGAGTTTCAGCTTCAGCATCAGTCCTTCCAATGAATATTCAGGACTGATTTCCTGTAGGATGGACTGGGTAGATCTCCTTGCAGTCCAAGGGACTCTCAAGAGTCTTCTCCAACAGCACTAATACTTTTGAACTATGGTGTTTGAGAAATGGAGTATAGTCCATTAAAATATTGAATCTGTGTTGTATACATGAAATTAATATAATATTGTAATTCAATTATACTTCAATAAAGAAAAATTAACATTTCCCTGTTGATTTCTATTGTAACTTAAGTACTATGGTAATAGCAAAGAGTTTGTATCCAGCACATAATAAAAATCAATCTTGAGAATTCCTTGGTGGTCTAGTAGCTAAGAAATCTGCACTTTCAATACAGGGGGCCAGGGTTGAATCCCTGATCAGGAAACTAGATCCCACACATTGCAGCTAAAGATCTTGCATGCCCCCAATACGACTGACGATCCCGTGTGTCTCAACTACAAGGCACAGTCAAATAAATAAATAAACACATGACCTTAATCTAAAAAAAAAAAATAAGTGAATGTAGAAATACCTACTTTTAATTTTTGCTGTAAAGATTAAATGAGAATCTGTGAGTAAAGCTCACGGTAAAGTGCCTGACACATTTATCATCATCATCACCATAAAAGTGAAAGTGAAAGTCGCTCAGTCATGTCCAACTCTTTGCCATCCCATGGACTATACAGTCCATTGGAATTCTCCAGGCCAGAATACTAGAGTAGGTAGCCTATCCCTTCTCCAGGGGATCTTCCCAACCCAGGAACTGAACCAGGGTCTCCTGCATTGCAGGCTGATTTTTTATCAACTGAGCTATGAAGGAAGCCCTTATCATCATCATCTCTCCCAAACTCAACAACAACATTAAGGGGAGGTTTTGGCTCAGAGGGTAAAGCGTCTTCCTGCAGTGCAGGAGACCTGGGTTCAATCCCTGGGTCAGGAAGATCCCCTAGAGAAGGAAATGGCAACCCACTCCAGTACTCTTGCCTGGAAAATCCCATGGACAGAGAAGCCTGGTACACTAGAGTCCATGGGATCGCAAAGAGTCAGACACGACTGAGTGACTTCACTTTCACTTCAGACTCAGGAAGAAACATGGGGAAAACATTGCTTACATTCTACCAGTGGTGGGAAGATGATCATAATTAAAAGACAGATAATAAAGAAAGAAGTAAAAGTGTTAGATGCTCAGTCATGTCTGACTCTTTGTGACATCATGGACTGTAACCCAGGTCTCTTGCACTGCAGGATTATCTCTGAGCCACTGCTGCTGCTGCTGCTGCTAAGTCGCTTCAGTCGTGTCCAACTCTGAGCGACCCCGTAGATGGCGGCAACCCACCAGGCTTCCCCATCCCTGGAATTTTCCAGGCAAGAACACTGGAGTGGGTTGCCATTTCCTTCTCCTATGCATGAAAGTGGAAAGTGAAAATTGAAAGTAAAGTCGCTCAGTCGTGTCCGATTCCTAGTGACCCCATGGACTGCAGCCTACCAGGCTCCTCCGTCCATGGGATTTTCTAGGCAGGAGTGGGGTACTGGAGTAGGGTGCCACTGCCTTCTCTGTCTGAGCCACTGCTGCTGCTGCTGCTAAGTTGCTTTAGTCGTGGCCAACTCTGTGCGACCCCATAGACGGCAGCCCACCAGGCTCCCCCATCCCTGGGATTCTCTAGGCAAGAATACTGGGGTGGGTTGCCATTTTCTTCTCCAATGCATGAAAGTGAAAAGTCAAAGTGAAGTCACTCAGTCGTGTCCGACTCTTCGCGACTCCATGGACTGCAGCCTACCAGGCTCCTCCGTCCATGGGATTTTCCAGGCAAGAGTACTATAGTGGGGTGCCATTGCCTTCTCCATCTGAGCCACTAGGGAAGCCCAAAACAAAGAACCATGATAATATTACAGAGTATGTAAATACTAACAAAAAGCATGGAGAAATTAATAGGACATGGGAGAGCTGCATGAGAATAAATTGTACAATGAAACATTTATGACATGCCCAGGAAGTGCTTCAGAGCACGCATATCTACAGTTGTAAAAATCAGGAGGACAGGATGCTTATAGGAACAATCTTTAGTGCTTGATAGAGACTTATATCAAAGAGTAGCTATAGGATCTTTTTTTCTTTGGGGACAATTTCTTTTTACTTGATATGAAAAGGATAACTCACTCTGAAAATAATGCAATTATCACTGAGTATACATAACACTGATAGGCTCCAAGACATATGCCAAATTTGAAGCAAGAAACCTGCTATGCAATTGCACTCTTGCAATCTCAGATATAAGATGTTAGAAGTCTACATAGTGATGAATCCAAAATGGCATCCTACCAAAGAAAGGCATGGCCCCTCCCTTTCAACAGCTCTTGGTGCCAACAGGAACAATAATAATAACAACAACTAACCCTCTGTTTCTTCCTAGAAGCGACTGTCTCTGGTCCATTTGCACTTACTATAGAACTTGTATGGTTAGAGAGGCTTGACAGACAGGGTCCCTGGGCCTGGGTGTGCTTTTAGAAGGAAATCTCTGCCCACAAGTGGGAGTTAAGAACAGAGAAGAGAGGTGGGTAGGCTGTTTATCTAGATGAGCGATTCCTATTGATATTTCCAGCCAGAATATCTCCTCCTCAGCTTAAGAAATAGAGATGAGGAGGGGGTTAGAAGGATCTGCTCTTTCACTACGTAAGTGAGGCAGCTATAAAAATGCACCAGCAGGCCTGTGAAGAGAGCTAGCTCACAAGCAAGACAGATCAACAGGAGGCTTTCTCCTGAGCGTGAGGTTTGCCAGGTCCCCTAACAGTGTTCCTCTCCTTGCTTTCTTCCATCACTTGGCTTCTTTCTCTTGATTTCTTCCTCCCACTCCTCACCTCCAGACTCCCTTGAAAACTTGCTGAAGTCTTAGGCAAGGGAAGATAGGAGCCAAATTCAGTAACTTAAATGATTTATCAGTAACTCACTTTTATTTTCCTTCCACTGTGACCCAGAATCCCAGCCCTAGGAAATAAACTCTTACTTTGGGCTACAGTTTCCTTCTTAGACAACATTTTGAGGAATCTTTTCCCATCTTTCTCCTCAAGCTTGAGCTTCACTGCTGTTCTGTTGTGGCTGTTGTGATTAGTAGTAGGAGTAGAAATATTGATGTGTCAGGCATTCACTATGTGGGTTACACATACACTCTTCATGTAATCCTCACAAGAAAGAGTCAAGGTCGTTATTTTTACTCCCAATTATTTTTCACATATGATAACTAAGAAGCAGAAGATAAACAACCTACCCAAGTTGAAGAGTTAATAAATTGAGTGGCTGAGATTTACATCCAGGTCTGTGCAAGCTAAGGCCAATTTTTTAAACAGACTGTCTTGATAAGCATTATATTGACCTATTCTATTCTTCTATATTATTATGTCCAGGTCCTCTTACCACATAGGGTCATGCTACATGCGCTCTGACCTGACTCCCACCATATTGCCTTCTGCTTGCATTACTACACCTCGCCCCTGTTGAGAAACCTTATTAGGGTAACCTGTTCCTCTGTAGACCTTGGGTTTGCCTTCCTGACACCTAGTAAGGGCCAAACCACATGTTCTTATTCCTGTAGAGAGCACATATTCTGCTCTGTGGATTCTTTCTAACTGTACATCTCTAGCACCTTCCCAACAGTATCTGTTTCCCAATCTAGTCCCTGCCTGTCCATCCTATCCCACTCCTGCCACGTTTAGTCATCATCCATTGCATGGCAGACTGAACTGATGGCCACAGTCAAGGAGAGGGAAAAGTCATTTTTCCCTAAGCAAAGCCAGAGAGAAGCAATACCAAGTAATCTGGAGGTATATATGTTAAAAAAAGATTAACAGACTTCTTTGTACCTAAGAATAATTTTAATTGTCTGTTTAATCAAACTTGCCATTTCATTCTCTTCATCAAAGTCATTTTGAAACATAATCTTTCAGGGAAGGACTAGCCAGTATTCCTGTAAATTCCAGGTGTCTAAGTGCTTTTAGGACATATCTGTTGGTCAGAGTTATCCATATGCACTATAACTAAAGTGCTTCCTTCTATTAATTTTTCATTAATTAAATTTAGAAATGTGCCTACTACAACTCAAAACTGGCTTATAGTTCCTAGAATATTCATCTATGCACAAAATCTGTTGTTTTTACAATATTTCAGAGAGTTTCAAATGTCATCTCACAAATTTAACAAGTATCCTATCATTGTAATTGCTTTAATCTCATTGCTGAATTTCTATCATTCACACCACTTTTCAATGTGAAGGCTCAGCTGGTAAAGAAACCACCTGCAACGCGGGAGACTTGGGTCTGATCCCTGGGTTGGGAAGATCTCCTTGAGAAGGGAATGGCTACCCACTCCAGTATTCTGGCCTGGAGAATTCCATGGACTGTATATAGTCCATGGGATCACAAAGAGTCAGACACAACTGAACAACGTTCACTCACTTGCAATGTGAAAAAACTATATAATATTGAAGATTGTTAACTCACTGGTTTTTAAATTATTTTACATGTAGAGCAAATTAGCATATTCTCTGCAAAATGAGTACTTTTTGAAGTATACAGAGGAAGCAAAAAGTGGTAAGAAACAACATTTAATAAGATTCCTTACATAGTAGACACATTATTAAGCACTTTTAAATGTTACTGTTTTTATTGGAAATTGGTATATCTGGGTTCTGTTTGAAGCTACCAATGACCTGTGTGTGGTAGGTGGAAAATACAGCCACAGTTCCTCCCACTCTATATACGTTCCCTTCTGCACTGTGATGTCACCACATCTCCCATAGAGGATGGGAATCAATTTTTTATCCCTTGAATTTTTACTGATCTGTAACTTTCTTTGACCACTATTTGTAGCAGAAGTGATATGATGTGAGTTTCAAGCTGAGGCTTAAAAAGGCATTGATACTTCTACATTTGTTCTCTTGAAATCTTGGGACCATTATGGCATGAAGAAGCATGGGTTGAAAAATATGATAAAGAGAAAAAGGTCTAGATATTCTGGCCTCTTTAGCTGATCCACCAGCATATTAAAATTACACGAGTGAGATTAAGGAAAACCAGCAGAACTGCCCAATCATCACACAGAATCATGCTGCTGCTGCTGCTGCTAAGTTGCTTCAGTCGTGTCCGACTCTGTGCGACCCCATAGACGGCAGCCCACCAGGCTCCCCCATCCCTGGGATTCTCCAGGCAAGAACACTGGAGTGGGTTGCCATTTCCTTCTCCAATGCATGCAAGTGAAAAGTGAAAGGGAAGTCGCTCAGTTGTCTCCGACCCTTAGCGACCTCATGGACTGGTGAGAAATAATAAATTTGCTGTTAAAGCTACTAATTTTCAGTGTTTTTTAATGGCACAATAATAACTAAGACAGAAACTGGTATCCCATAACTCCCATAACTAAAACTTAAAGTACATGGCGTAGGTTCTCAGACCAGGCAACAGGCAGAGACAGGACTAGAAAAAAAGGAGATGTTTAATGGAGGCTGAAACATAGCTGTTACACCCAAAGAAACTTCTCTCAGAGACTCCAGCAAGGGAAACTTCTATTTTGTGGTAGGAGATTTGGAAAATCTGTCTTCTGTGATATCTTGGAAGTCACAAAATGCAACTAAGGAATTTGTGGATTTGGTTAAAGTTTCAGGGCAGTATGTTAAGTATGTCAATTGGTTTTTATTTTTAAGATGACCATTTAAAATTATGATACTAAAATGATGAACTAAGAAAGAAATTCTCTGTGCAAAGAGGATTTATGTATTTATTTCTTTATTAGTTTTTGTTTTGTTCTGTTTTGGCCTCCCTGCATGCAGGATCTTAGTTCCCTAATAAGGGATACAACCTGTGCCACTTTCAGTGGAAGCACAGAGTCCTATTGACTAGACAGCCAGGAAATTTCCACAAAGAAAATTTAAAAGAAATATAAAGGAACTGGGACTTTCTGGGTTGAAACATAAAACTATTCTATATTGCTAGTCTCTCCAGGTTATGCAATCTTCTGAAAGGAAGAAATGACCTAAAGGTAGAAATTAAAACAAGGATATGATTCTAAGAAACTTCATTGAGATCTCAGAAAGATTTAAGGTGGTGGTGACCAGATACTCTTGGAATCTTAAAAATGTGGTTCCACAGTAGCCATGTCTACAGCTCAAGGTACAGAAATATTTGTCACCCAAGGGACTGTGGACATGACTTCTGGGACACAGAGTTAAGCTCAATCAGATTTCTAAAAAATCCACAAAATTTTTGTGTGTCATTTACCAGCTTGGACTAAAAGAGATAATTCAAAATGAAGAAAAAGGTTCATAGTCCCCAAAATTCTATAAGTAAGGTGGTTACACCATCCAACTGTAAATATGGAATATTAATTATATCTCAATGGGTATAGCCAGGAAGCCAGATGTCAGAGTCAAGAGCAGAAGAGAACAGAGAATCAAGGAAACAGAAGCCAATCTTTAACCTAAGAATATGCTCTTTCTGCAAATAGAAGAGTCTGATTAGACAAGCCCCTCAAGTCTGATACTGCAGTTGAGGTGGGACACTTCTGGACACTGAAATGGGATTAAGTATGTTTTGCATGGTACCAATTTACTAGTAAATTGTAATGACTTAAAAAAATGGACATCTTCTTCTGTTTCTACCACATAAGCCTCTTTGCAATACAACTTTCCTCAGAGTACATGTCCTAACTCCATCCACCATTCATAAGTCCAGTTTCCGATGCTGGCCTCTTGTTGGTCCAATTCTTCCACTGACATGGAATATCATCACATTCTAAACTGGCTGCTTTTATTCATTTCCAGTTTGTGAACTAGAGAGTAATATGCCTTGCAAATAATGAAGGGCTGCTGCTGCTGTTAAGTCGCGTCAGTCGTGTCCGACTCTGTGCGACCCCGTAGACAGAAGCCCAACAGGCTCCTCTGTCCCTGGGATTCTCCAGGCAAGAACACTGGAGTGGCTTGCCATTTCCTTCTCCAATGCATGACAGTGAAAATGAAAGTGAAGTCGCTCAGTCGTGTCCAACTCTTAGCGACCCCATGGACTGCAGCCCACCAGGCTCCTCCATCCATGGGGTTCTCCAGGCAAGAGTACTGGAGTGGGTTGCCATTGCCTTCTCCGAATGAAAGGCTAGGGGATCGTTTTTCTAATTTGATTTGAGAGCTAGCAGTTTACTAATTATATCCCATTTTTCCTTTCCAGTTGTGCTTGAAATTTCAAGTCAGCCAGAAATGGACTTGAAACAAGCTCTGCTATTCACATGCAAAATGGTATTCCTCTGAGTAGCAATTTCACCTGTAAAATGGGAACAATACTAGCGTCTCCTCACTGGACTGTTGTCAGAATTCATGGGGATAATGTGTTTTGCGCAGTTCCAGATACACAGTAAAGGCTTGATCAACGGTGGTATTATTAGGACTGTCAATATAGCTCCTTTTCAGAGATCATTATCTTATATACGGCAACAGGATGTTAGGAAAGTAGGGGCATTTTTCAGTATCCTCTAAGATAAGAACATGTCTGGATTGTCTCTGGTGCATAGCTCCTCTTGCCTAAAAATAGAACACCTTCTGCTTTATGTCAGAAACTATCATTATTCCATTAGCAGCTTCGCTGAAAGCCACAAACAGCTCAGCAGAACCACTGTGTCTGCAGCTTGCTCTTTGACCTCCTAAAGGACCACAGGGGCTGAAATTTCACTCCACTTCCTAGTACGTCAGACCACACATCCCTCACGGCTCTTTTTGTCCTTTATATCTCCTACCCCATTAGTAAATATATATATACACACTAGATAGGAGGAAATCACAGAAGCTGACATGGTCACACTTATAATAATCTATTAATGAATTCATTCATTTCAAGGAAATGACTTATTATAAGAAGTTGATAAAGAAACATACTTAAAAACAATTTATACTGATTGGGAAATGTTTGGTTTCTCCATGTAAGTAGAGAGACAGGCGATAGCCCAGGCAACTGTGAATAGCTTGCATGATATTGAGTAAATACAAATATTTGATACCGATACAAAGTCAAATTCAACGAATAGCTGCTTCCATTCTTCCCCCAAAATTAAGGATCATGAATTTGACTATGTAAAGAAATAACCTAAAGCTTAATAATGGTAAAATACAAATAATGATGATAAAAATAATTGTAGCTTACATTTACTAAGCACTCACAATGAATCACCCAAAATATTAAGAGATTAACATGCACTAGTACACTTAATTTGGAAAACTTTAAGAGGTAAATATTATCATCCCACTTTACAAAAGGAGGAACCTGTCATGCTGAAAGGTTGAGCACCATGTCCAATGTCCCACAGCTACTAGTTGACACAGCAGGATCTCAACACTGAAACTCGCTCCAGAGCCATGGAATAAGCTTCCATAGTTCTCAAGAAGAAGGGTCAACAAGTTTTTTCTGTAAAGGGCCACATAAGAAATATTTTAGGCCATGATGGCTTTGTACAAACCAATCACCTCCACTGGTGTAGGGAAAAATCCATCATAGACAAAACATAAATGAATGAGCTTCACTATAAATAAGACTTTATTTACAGAAACAGGTACATAGCCAGCCCCTGGTCAACACAAAGGGTAGACTGAATTTCAGTGCTGGTCACTGAATCTTCAAAGTAACTGGCAATCTCTTATAAACTTGACACTAAGTGGGCTTCATTCATGCTTCCCAGGTAGCTCAGCAGTAAAGAATCTGCCTGCAGTGCAGAAGTTACAGGAGACATGGGTGTGATCATTTGATCCCTGGACCAGGAAGATCCCCTGGAGGATGTGGCAGCCCACTCCAGTATTCTTGCCTGAAGAATCTCATGGACAGAGTAGCCTGCAGGCTACAGTCTATAGGGTCTCAAAGAGTTGGACACAACCAAGGCATCTTAGCACATGTGAACACGGGCTACAGTCATAAATAGAGGTTCTGCCTCCCCCACTCTCCTGCCAGACTTTTCCTTTAGCCTGAGGATATGGAGGCAACTCTTCCTAAAGGAAGAAGCTGTAAAGTTTACTCTTGTTCCATATGGAACCCACAGAATATCAACCGGTGCCCAGCAGCCTTTGAGTCTGGACAAAGCTGGGTCAGTGAATATATTCATCTGTTTATTCTTTCACATTTTTTGTGAACAGAAGGAAAATGAGTGAACAAGTGTTCTTTCAAACTGAAAACCTTTATATAACCATCCCAACAGGGTAAAAACAATTCTGAAAAACCCTTTCAACTCACTATCAGTTACTGCACCAGAACTACTAAATAATGAATTGATGACTATTTATCAGAATTACCACCTCCTTATAAGTAGTTAGTTATTACTAAGAAGAAGAACTCTATCATTCAGTGAATGTACATCTGAACAAGACCACCTACTTTCAAATCCTGGCTCTGGCACCCGCTGACTAAATGACTTTGGGCAGATTAATTCAGACATGTGTTTCAGTTTACACAGATGTCTATAACATGAGGACAATTATAAAACTCATAGTTTGATAAGGAATAGGTGAGTCTTTCTTAAGTGCTATTGTGAATAAGACACGGTCTCAGTTTTCAAGGAGCTTAGTCTTCTGCTGCTGCTGCTAAGTCGTGTCAGTCATGTCCAACTCTCTGTGACCCCATAGACGCAGCCCACCTGGCTCCCCCATCCCTGGATTCTCCAGGCAAGAACACTGGAGTGGGTTGCCATTTCCTTCTCCAATGCATGAAAGTGAAAAGTGAAAGTGAAGTCGCTCAGTCGTGTCTGACTCTTCGCGACTCCATGGACTGCAGCCCACCAGGCTCCTCCGTCGATCGGATTCTCCAGGGAAGAGTACCCGAGTGGGTTGCCATTGCTTTCTCCTATATATATATATATATATATATATATATGTAATGATATATTACTTAGCCATGAAAAAATGAAATATTGCTATTTGCAGAAGCACGGATGGACCTAGAGAATATGATAACATGTGAAGTAAGCCAGATAGATAGACATTATATCACTTATATGTGGAACCTAAAAAATAATGTAAGTGAATATATGTCCAAAACAGAAATAGACTTAAGATTACCAAATGGAAAGGGTCAGGGAGGGATAAAACAGGAGTATGCGATTAACAGATACAGGCTACTGTGCATAAAATAAACAAGTGTTTACTGGCATAACACCGGGAACCATACTCAATACCTTATAATGACTATAATAAAAATAATCTGAAATATATATACCAATATGATTGAATCACTTTGCTGTATACCTAAAACTAACACACTTTTGTAAATCTACTATCCTGTAATAAAAATACACTTCTAAACACTTAAAAAATAATTATGTCATTTATAACATATGCAACCTTGAGTAAACCATAATCTCAACAAATTGACTTTCTCATATGTAAAACAAGTATCAATATAATAATGGCCACCTCATTGCATTCTTACACAATGTCACTGAGATAATACATGTAAACTGCCCAGCATGGGGCTAGCTCATCGAATAAGCTCAAACATGGGACTTATCACTACCCTATCCTCTTCAAGTGCTCGGACATAACTGCTATCCAGAGTCTTAATTACAAAGGGGTATGCTGAAACTCCAGTACTTTGGCCACCTCATGCGAAGAGTTGACTCATTGGAAAAAACTCTGATGGTGGGAGGGATTGTGGGCAGGAGGAGAAGAGGATGACCGAGGATGAGATGGCTGGATGGCATCACGGACTCGATGGACATGAGTCTGGGTGAACTCCGGGAGTTGGTGATGAACAGGGAGGCCTGGCGTGCTGCAATTCATGGGGTCGGAAAGAGTCAGACATGACTGAGCAACTGAACTGAACTGAACTGATGTTCTATATTATTCAACTTATTTGAAATACTAAAGGAGGCCTCTTGAGGCCCATTGGATACTGTGACAGCCTTGATGGTGTGCAGCTCAGATCTCCTACTGTGGGGAGTAAAATTGATTTGTCAGCCCCCCCAGCTACCCTTATGGATTCATCCCCACATTCATGCCCTACTTCCTGTGAGCTGCTCCCAGTCACTAAGCATCATGGGAATACTGATGCAGGCCCATCCTACAAGGCCCAGAATGATTTTAGCACATGTCTCTGGCTCAAGGATTCCCCACAAATCTGGCCAAAATTTTCTTACAACTTCCTCCAAACTGAGACTCTTCCTTCCTGTCCCCCTTCCTTGCTCTCTCCCTCTCAAGTGTAGACTTACACAGTGGGGTGAGCCTCTTTCCTCCTTTGCTTCCCCTCCTGTTTTCTCCTTCACAGACTTTCCCCCAATAAATGTTCTTCAATTTAATCCCCTCTTGACAGCTGCTTCTTGGAGGATCATACTGACACAGACACCCAGAATTTATTTTTATAGATTCTGACCCTGTTAGGATTTACCTGCCTTACCTTTACTACTGGTTCGATTTTTCAACCTTGTTCTATTGATTATTCAGTATAAACTCAATCAACTGGACACATGATATAGATGTTTTCAGGCCACTCAATTCTGTTCTAATTCCCAGCAGTGATAGGATCTCCTTTCCTCAAGTCTGTGCTTCTACAACTTTTATCAGCAATACCATTTCCCCTCACCCAGGCCCAACAGTCTACCATGATCACTGATGCTTCCCCTTTGGCCGATTGCCCAGTGACTGCCAAGGCTCTCTAGGAAGTCTCTCTAGACCTCGTGGTAACTTTTGAAAATGGTTTGGATAAGTTAGGTAACAGTCAGGATCTACCTGATTTCTTAATGGTACTTATTAAAACAGAGACCTAGAGAGATCAAACTTTTCTTGCTAGATCTAGAAGGATCTTAGAAATTTGATTTTCCCAGATAAAGAATCTAAGGACAAAGATACCAAGTGACTTTTCTGAGGTCATACAAGGAATATAACTTGTATACGATGAAAAGAGAAGACTCTTGAGAGTCCCTTGGACTGCAAGGAGATCCAACCAGTCCATTCTGAAGGAGATCAGTCCTGGATGTTCTTTGGAAGGAATGATGCTAAAGCTGAAACTCCAGTACTTTGGCCACCTCATGCGAAGCGTTGACTCATTGGAAAAGACTCTGATGCTTGGAGGGATTGGGGGCAGGAGGAGAAGGGGACGACAGAGGATGAGATGGCTGGATGGCATCACCGACTCGATGGATGTGAGTTTGAGTGAACTCCAGGAGTTGGTGATGGACAGGGAGGCCTGGCATGCTGCAGTTCATGGGGTCGCAAAGAGTCAGACATGACTGAGGGACTGAACTGAACTGAACTGAAGATGGAAAGGAGTACTGGGTTCCCAAATAAATAAGGAACATTTGTAGCACACTCAGAAACTTTGTGAAAACCTCCAGCACCCACAACTGAAAGAAATGGAAAGAAATTTGAGGATGGCATGTGGGGTTGAGAGTTCTAAAAGAGGAAAGCATGCAGGGTTTTAAGGAGATTGATGTAGAGAAAAAAAAATGGCTGCTAATAAAACTATGATTCAGAATAATGTCTTAGATAATCAAGTACCTAATAAATCAATTTTAGTAAATCAAGGGTTCTTGTGTGTACTTTTAGTTACAGGCTCAAATATAATGATGTGTGTTCTGATAATCACCACATGCAAATTTAGCCACATTGGTCTTCCAGGTAAGGAGAATAGAATTTAAGTTAATGGACACTATTTTTTCCTAACAATGAAATTAGATTATTTGTTCTCAAAATATTATTTTTTCCTATAAACAGTAATAGACAAAAGGTCTTGCTTTTTTCTGAAGCAAGGGAGAGGCTATCTCTTGTGTGTGTTAGTCACTCAGTCATGTCCTCTTTGCCATATACAGTTCTATACTTCGATATGAACTACACACAAGTACCAGGAAACGTTTCATCACAAGTGGACAATATGTTTAATTATTCGATGTTACACTGGTTATTTTGATTTCTTAGGTCAATAATCTACAGAACTTAACAACTTTATCATACACAGTGATCAGGAAAAATTTTTGAACACCATTTCACAATAGTATACATTGGTTAATTTATAAATTATGTGCAGATACTATACTGGTTGTCCATATTATGCTTATAATGCATAAGCCAAAATAGTACTTTAAGGAAGGATAAATAATAAATATTAATGTCTAATATTTTTTGTTCTCTCCCTCACAGATCATTTTGAATACTCTACTTTTTAGACCACTGGTCTATTTCATGAATGGAAAATAAAATCTCACTCTCTCATCAAAACAAAATTCCATTTTATTTTCTTTATATTTCTAAAAAAATGTATTCCAACCTTTTTTCTGCTATTCTAGCTCTTGACAATTTCTGTATTACCTGTATAGTCTATATATCCCAACATTTTCCAGTATCAAGGTTTATAGACAAGCAGGCAATCGTGAAAAATAAAACCCCTAACTATATTCTGTATGAAGTAAATAGTGCTTCTTAAATATCTGAAATCTAAAGTGCATAGGAGTGGACAGATTATATCTGAGCTGCATGTTCCCTAGTACTCTTCTTTTAAATGTCATACCTGCCCTGCTTCACTCATTAAAAATGTCACAAATTCTTTGATATGCCCACTAACCAGAGATAAGTCTGTTTTCTCCCCACTTGAATCTGGGTTAGCTCTGTGATTTGCTCTGGCTGATATAATGCAGTGGAAAAAGGATGCTGTATAAACTTATGATATATGCAGCTTCTATTTTCACACATTTTCCATTAGATTTCAGAAGTCACTCTGTAGGAAACCCAGGACATATGGAGAGGCCATGTGCAAGAGAACCAACCCCCTCCAGCTGAAACCCCAACCATAGCCTAGCTGGAAGTCACCACTGTCTGTGAGCTACCTTGGTAAGTAATCCTACATTTCAGCTGATTCTAGCCTCTGCACTACCATAGCTGCAACTGATACCACATGGATTAGAGAAACAACCCTACTGAGCCCAGTCTATCTACAGAATTTTGAGTGGCAAAAAATGGCTGCTATTATTCTAAAGCCACAAAGTTTTGGGTGATTTATTACATAGCAAAATACAACCAAAGTGTACATTATCTTTAGATGGTGTGTACATTTGTAATACTTTCCTAATGCAAACTTTTCATTCCAGTTGGATTGGTCCATTAATGGGCTTTGAATATGACTTCATATGTCCATTCTCCATATTTTTGCTCATGATACAAGTTTTGTGTGTATCAGTTCAGTTCAGTCACTCAGTCGTGTCCGACTCTTTGCAACCCCATGAATTGCAGCATGCCAGGCCTCCCTGTCCATCACCAACTCCTGGAGTTCACTCAGACTCACGTCCATTGAGTCGGTGATGCCATCCAGCCATCTCATCCTCTGTCATCCCCTTCTCCTCCTGCCCCCAATCCCTCCCAGCATCAGAGTCTTTCCAATAAGTCAACTCTTCACACGAGGTGGCCAAAGTACTGGAGTTTCAGCTTTAGCATCATTCCTTCCAAAGAAACCCCAGGGCTGATCTCCTTCAGAATGGACCGGTTGGATCTCCTTGCAGTCCAAGGCACTCTCAAGAGTCTTCTCCAACACCACAGTTCAAAAGCATCAATTCTTCGGCATTCAACTGTCTTCACAGTCCAACTCTCACACATCCATACATGAACACAGGAAAAACCATAGCCTTGACTAGACTGACCTTTGTTGGCAAAGTAATGTCTCTGCTTTTGAATATGCTATCTAGGTTGGTAATAACTTTCCTCCCAAGGAGTAAGCGTCTTTTAATTTCATGGCTACAATCACCATCTGCAGTGATTTTGGAGCCCAGAAAAATAAAGTCTGACTCTGTTTTCACTGTTTCCCGTCTATTTCCCATGAAGTGATGGGACAAGATACCACAATCTTCGTTTTCTGAATGTTGAGCTTTAAGCCATCTTTTTCCCTCTCCTCTTTCACTTTCATCAATGCACCTGTGCAAAGTCTATTCATCTTTCAAGGCACACACAAGCAGTTACCCATTCTAGCTACTAAATCCTAATTAAGCAATCATGGATAAATTGCTTCATTTTCCTACCTCCTCTTGTCTTCAGAATATGTAACTATCTCACAGGGTTATTAGAAAGAGTAAAAGTCATATTGCATTTTGGCTCATGATAAGTATTTAGTGAAGGTTAATTATTACTGAAACCTGCTTCAAGTATTTAAATAGACTGTATCTTCATTCAGTCCAGTGTTATTTACATGAGCAATTGCTCATTTTCTTACGTTTGTTCCCAAAGATGAGAATGAATTCCTTTCCATCTCTTCAAACCTCAGCTCTACCAGATCACTGAAGACAGTCCCCTTAGTCCACACTCATCTTACGTTACATGTTTCAAAATATTTATCATGACTTTGTTATTCCACTAATTGTTTTTGTAGTATAAGTAAAGGCTTTTTCTAAATATCATTCACTTGACTCTGGGGACAGAAATTTTAAAAGTTCAGATGTAAGCACAAGCTGAAACTGTTGCAGTTGAGTTTGGTAAGCTCAATGAAGTTTGAATATTAAAAAAATTAGGGACCTTATTCCATCAGGAAATATTAACTAAGGAGACACTCTACAGGGTATACTTGTACAATACTGCTTAGAAGTATACGGAAGTAATGGTTGTACTACCTAAAAAAGATGTCCTTTTCATTATAGGGGACTGGAATGCTAAAGTAGGAAGTCAAGAAACACCTGGAGTAACAGGCAAATTTGGCCTTGGAATGCGGAATGAAGCAGGGCAAAGACTAATAGAGTTGTGCCAAGAAAATGCACTGGTCATAGCAAACACCCTCTTCCAACAACACAAGAGAAGACTCTACATGTGGACATCACCAGATGGTCAACACCAAAATCAGATTGATTATATTCTATGCAGCCAAAGATGGAGAAGCTCTATACAGTCAACAAAAACAAGACCAGGAGCTGACTGTGGCTCAGATCATGAACTCCTTATTACCAAATTCAGACTCAAATTGAAGAAAGTAGGGAAAACCGCTAGACCATTCAGGTATGACCTAAATCAAATCCCTTATGATTATACAGTGGAAGTGAGGAATAGATTTAAGGGCCTAGTGATCAGCCCTGGGATTTCTTTGGAAGGAATGATGCTAAAGCTGAAACTCCAGTACTTTGGCCACCTCATGCGAAGAGTTGACTCATTGGAAAAGACTCTGATGCTGGGAGGGATTGGGGGCAGGAGAAGAAGGGGACGACCGAGGATGAGATGGCTGGATGGCATCACTGACTCAATGGATGTGAGTCTGAGTGAACTCCGAGAGATGGTGATGAACAGGGAGGCCTGGCGTGCTGCGATTCATGGGGTCGCAAAGAGTCGGACACGACTGAGTGACTGAACTGAACTGAACTGAAGGTTAACTTCTCCCGGCCACTGCCCCTGGCCTCAGGGGCACACTGAAAACTTGAGTCTTTCCAGGCAGGAGAAGGTCACATCCTGCCCCTAGGCGGTCCCCAGGTTAAGCCTGAGGCAAGGACGCCTTTTCCAGTAGTCATGTATGGATGTGAGAGTTGGACTGTGAAGACCAAGCTTCGGCTGAGCGCCGAAGAATTGATGCTTTTGAACTGTGGTGTTGGAGAAGACTCTTGAGAGTCCCTTGGACTGCAAGATCCAACCAGTCCATTCTGAAGGAGATCAGTCCTGGAATTTCTTTGGAAGGAATGATGCTAAAGCTGAAACTCCAGTACTTTGGCCACCTCATGTGAAGAGTTGACTCATTGGCAAAGACTCTGATGCTGGGAGGGATTGGGGGCAGGAGGAGAAGGGGACGACCGAGGATGAGATGGCTGGATGGCATCACGGACTCGATGGATGTGAGTTTGAGTGAACTCCAGGAGTTGGTGATGGACAGGGAGGCCTGGCATGCTGGGATTCATGGGGTCGCAAAGAGTCGGACACGACTGAGCAACTGAACTGAACTGAATGTTAACTTTTTTGCTTCCTAGCATCAACTCACCCTTATTTAATGATAGCAACCCTATTTCATTTTGAGGAACCACTCTTCACTGATTATTAGTCTGTGTGATTTGAGTGGGACTGACTCTGCCTTTTGGCCTCTGGACAGGCCAATTATAACACATTAAATCTCTGGATATGGCTCATGTTCATGGATAGTGATATAAATACATGAGCCAAGCCAGTACAATGTTGTTCAATTCCAGATGTGTTTCTTTGTTTAAGAGTGAAAGGATATTGGAATTTTAGAAGCCTCCCCCCACCCCACCCTTTTTATTTATTTATTTATTACTGGATTACTAAACTATGAGTACAAAAGGAGCTACTTTGGGGAGAGAGACAGTCTAGGAATAGAGAAATGTAAAACTAAGATGAGGTATCACCTAAGTCCAGCTATTTCTAAAGTCAGTTACCTCTGCAGTTTTAAGACATGTATTCATTTTTTTCTCCACATTCCACCCTGATTTAGTATATCAGGCAGGATATGTAAGCAAGACTGTTGTAAGAAGTAAATGCAATGACCCAACAGAAGAAAGATTTGTTTTCTCACTCGTACAAACTTGATTTAGAGCAGGCAATTCTCAAAAGAAATCTTTCCCATGCAGAGACTTAAGGATCCAAGCTGATCCAATATGTGGACTGTACAATTACTGCAACAGGTAAGAGACAGCAACACATTCTTAAGTATTTTGGTCTAGATGTTACACTTGTGTCTGTTCATGCTTCATTGGCTAAAACTAGCCGTGTGGCTTTTGTAAAGACACATATGATAATCAACTATTGTGAGCAGTACTGTTGTTTAGTCACTAAGTTGTCTCCAACTTTTTGCGACCCCATAGACTGTAGCCCACCAGGCTCCTCTGTCCCTGGGATTCTCTAGGCAAGAATACTGGAGTGGGTTGCCATTTCCTTCTCCAGGGGATCTTCCTGAACTAGGGATCAAACCCACGTCTCCTGTGTCTCCTGCATTGGCACTGCAGAGTAATATTAGTTTTCCACAAAATTGTTTTTGGATATTTTTAACCAAGTGTCCTGAACTATAACTTTGTCTTTTCCATAATGTCCTACTGGAAAGAGGATTGACAAAGAAAGGTATTAGAGTGAAAAGTGGTTCAGAAGGTGAAACTGAGTCTCTGGAGACTATGCACTGTATAAAACACTGGAACACCTAAAATGACTCATTTGATGGATACACACTAACACCATTCATCTTGTCATTTTCGAGAAATGATATTATTTGCTCAAACAACACAGCATTACGTACCTCACCCTGACATCCAGTAATCATCCTCTTTTAGTTCTGCATCCTAACATCAATCACACTTTGTAGCTGAGAAATAACAGTGGCAATTTGGGCTCAGGTGTGCAGTACAGGGCTTAGAGCTTTCATTCATTCTGATCAGCTCTTGCATCAACTTTGCTACCACTGTCAGCAACATTATGAGCTTCTCAGCCACCCAGTTAAAGTATTATGCAGTTTAACCTTTTTGGCTCCATTTATTCAACACACCTTAGCAATATTTCCCTTCTATTCTAACTGATAGTACTCAAACTCAGGCCTTCATCCTTTAGCTCCTGGTTCAGTTCATTGTCATTCTTTTTAGATCGCTTGATATTAGGTTTGCTTCTCTGATATATCTGGTTCACTTCTACCAGTCCAATTTTACACAAACACCCACAATGTATTCCTTCATATTATTTTGTTGATTTCCCAGTGGATCTCTATTTTCTACCAAAACCAATTTAAACTTCGGTTTCTCAGTTTATTAGCATGGCCCCATCCTTTCTACCAAGCTAATGGTGCATTCATTCCAATATTTATCTATTATTCTAATAAGGCTATCACCAAGCAATCTCATGTGAAATATTCCCAGTGAAGCTGACTGTCAGGCCTGGTAGTTCTTCAGAAGAAAGCTGATTTAGAAGAAAAAAAAAAATCTGTGATCAGAGACTATGAGTCCAAGGAAATATTCCCAGCAGTAGACTTGGACTCAAAGGTAAGTAATCAGCAGTCTAAATGCTCAGAGATATTATAAACTCATCCATTAGATTTAAAATGGCATATACCATTAGATTCACCAAAAAGTTCATTTCAGTTTTGCTGTACCATCTTAGGGGAAAAAACAAACAAGCCTTTTGGCCAACCCAACATATATAAAGATACTCTAGCAGAAGTCTCCAGGATAATGAATCACTCAAAAAAAAAAAAAAAAAAAAAAAACCCTCAAGATCACATCTTGAATATAATTAGACCACTGAATTAAACCCTTTAAAAGGGTACACTTTATGGTGAGTGAATTATACCTCAATAAAGCTGTTTTTAAAATCACATCTTGATTGGGATACAGCCCTCAATGCCAGATGCACAAGCCATAGTAATATTTCTCAAGTTTTAGTGCAGAATTGTTCAAACTTTTCCCCAAAGTTTGCTGAGATATAAATGACATACTGAGATATAAATGATATAAACGTCATTTATACTTAAACTGTGTAAGTTTAAGGTATATAGTATAATGATTTAATTTACATATATTATGAAATGATCACAATAGTTTAGTTAATATCCTTCATTTCATATGATAACATAAAAAGGAAAAGAATATTTTTCATTTGTCAAACTTTTGCAAACTGTGAAAACTTGTTTACTTACAAAGTCTAGGGTCCTGTATATAGAGATTACGATTTCATGAGTCTACATCAGCATTGACGTGTGCACTTGTATTAATCAGCCTAAAAGATTCTGTATGCATCCTATGGTCTATACTTAAAAATAATAATAAAAACACTGGTATATAAGACAATCATTCCTAGGAAGAAGTTGACCTGGGCTAGCTGCTGCTGCTGCTGCTAAGTTGCTTCAGTCATGCCCGACTCTGTGTGACCCCATAGATGGCAGCCCACCAGGCTCCCCCATCCCTGGGATTCTCCAGGCAAGAACACTGGAGTGGGTTCCCATTTCCTTCTCCAATGCATGAAAGTGAAAAGTCAAAGTGAAGTCGCTCAGTTGTGTCCAACTCCTAGCAACCCCATGGACTGCAGCCCACCAGACTCCTCCATCCATGGGATTTTCCAGGCAAGAGTTGGGTACCGGAGTGGGGTGCCATTGCCTTCTTTGGACCTGGGTTAGAGGAGATGTCAAAGAGCAAGTCAAACATACTGTTCAGGGAAAAAAAGTCAAGATTTTAGGAACTGGAATATAATCAGAAAAACAAGAAAGATACATTCCATTCAGACCATCCAAATACGGCAGATGCAGTGGTTAGCAGGAGGTTGCAGTTCATTAACTACAAAAGTACTCCCAAGCTGACTTGAGGGATTCAAATGATCAGGCTTCATAATAGGTTTAATTCAGCCAAGACTAGCTTAGGGCTCCTTATTCATAGGGATGATAAGATACACCATCTACTTTGGATTGAATCACTTATCAACTGGGAAAGGCAGCTTCAGGTCAAAGAGGGCTTGCACTCAGAAAAGGCAGGAAATACAGGGACTGACTAACAGTACAGACACCCATGCTTATTGCTGCCTGCCTATACAAGGATCCTCTACAGGCTCACACACCAGCTTCTGACTGTGTAGCATGCCCAGAGTGATGGAGGAATTAGAGAAAGGATACACCTGCAAGGTTGATTCTGGGCATTTATAAGCTGCTGACCACCATAAGTTGTGACTTCAAAGACAGGTTTGAGAGCAGATGGGTTCTCAGGGGTCATAAAGGGATTCTTAGAACTCACCTAACTTTCTTTTCTAGAAATGATACTTGAGGAGTAGTCTCAGAAACTAGGAAACACTGTAATATGGGGTCAGTGAAAGGGAAGAAGCAGGAAATTTGTTATACCAAGGCTGTATCTTTGAAGCCACAGTTTAAGCCATGGTTTTAATCAGAGTCCTCTTAAAAGTTGCTATTCCTTGTATTACATAAGGTCTTATGCCTTCTAGTATTCTTTATTTCTTTTTACTCAGGCTTTATGGCAAGAATCATCTATTCTGCATAATTCAAGCATAAGTTGTTTCCTTTCGTTTACTAATCTCTCCTGTATTCATTCAGTAAACACTTATGAAACTCTTTATTGGGCTAAACTGGCAAGGAAAGACTCTTATTCTCAAAGGGCTTAGAGTCCAGTATATCTTAATTTTTTTATAGCTTAATATTTTCATCAACGACTCATCCATATGTGATAGCTGTGTCCACTTCAACATTTATTACAACCGAACTAATTTTGTTTTTGGATATATTTTTGCTGATTATCAAAAACATTCATTAAACACTTTCTTATGAAGTAATTCCAATTCAGGCACCCTGAATTAGATTATGCCTCAGGATGACTAGGGTTTATAATCTATAACACTGGGGATGCAAATATCTACAATTAGTTTAAATCTTTTCCCTGCAATGAAAACTTGGTTCCTTTTTTTTTTTAAGTTTTTTAATATTATACTTTGGTTTCTAATATCAAACAAACTGACTAGAGTGGCTCCCAGAGAAAAGAAATTTGTATCCACAACAGACAGACTTTAGAGATCCAGTCTGAAGGAATATCTAAATGTCACCATGTCTACATGAAGGTGAGATTCAATTAAATAGGGAAGAGGTTAAAATGGAAGAGAAACCAGCAGTGAATTAGTTGTTTGACATGAGTGTTCTAAACAAGACAGCTGGGAGATGGAATCTTTAACTTTTCAATCAACTTCAGAAAAACAAGGTGCTAAATTGGCTGCCTTGATTCGTTACAAACATTGACAGGAACTTCGGAGTTGAAGTCATATTTACATAAGTTATTTATTCACCACCCTTGTATTTGTTACTATCAACCAATTTCAGCATGTTTCATGACCATCTGGGTAATGCCATTTATGGAGCAAATAGTGGGGTTTGAGACATAGTGACAGGCACTTAAAAAAAAAAAAAAAAGGGTTCTCTCTCATTTTTATAGTTATCATTATATTTGAACCTGGAATTTCCTAGTAAAGAAAGAGATTTAACTCCCTATACTTTCTATGAGCCCTGGGCTTATAGATGGAGACACATTTGAAAAGTCTTTGTTAGGTCATCTGGGTATAGCACTGTAGGCTTTATTTCCCAAAATCATTAAACCTATCAGATTAAGAAGACCCAGAGTATCAAAAAAGATCATTATTTAGTCAAATTTCTACTTAACAATTATTAAGATAATGGGATATTACATCAAAAATAATACATGAAATGAGACAAGTTTAAAAAAATAGTGTCTTTTAAAATCATTGGTGGATTTCCTGGGTTAATATGAGAGGAATATTTTAAATTAGGTCCACAGTTTATCTCAAAATTATGAAGGACTACAAATACCAAATCAGAGAAGGCAATGGCACCCCACTCCAGTACTCTTGCCTGGAAGCTCCCATGGACGGAGGAGCCTGTAGGCTGCAGTCCATGGGGTCGCTGAGTCAGACACGACTGAGCGACTTCACTTTTACTTTTCACTTTCATGCACTGGAGAAGGAAATGGCAACCCACTCCAGTGTTCTTGCCTGGAGAATCCCAGGGATGGCGGAGCCCAGTGGGCTGCCATCTGTGGGGTCGCACAGAGTCGGACACGACTGAAGCGACTTAGCAGCAGCAGCAGCAGCACAAATACCAAATACTATACATTATCTACAAATGAAATAATGTTATGATACTACCTTGTGTAAAATAAATAGCTGGTGAGAAGTTGCCAAAAACACAGGGAGTTCAGTGTGGTGCTCCGTGACGACCTAGAGGGATGGGCTAGGGTAGGGAGAGGCTCAGGAAGGAGATGATATATGTATAATTATGGCTGATTCTCCTTGTAAGGCAGAAACCAACATAAACAATGTAAAGCAATTTTCCTCCCATTAAAAAATAATTTTTTAAAAAAGAAATAAAGTTATGGATAAATGTCAATGACTTCAGTAAAACAAATCTAAGTTCATGCTAAAACCTCAGCTAAAGGATTGCTATGGGACAGGATGAAAGGCATCCTTGAGTAGTTTCTCATGACCAGAACTTGCCTGGAAGGAAGAGAAATAGAATAGAGTTTGGCGAGAGCTTATGCATGAAAATGGGTCAGCTGAAAGTGAACCATAGTGACTGAATGAAAGTGGAAGAAAAAAGCTGATACATGAGAAATTTGTGATGTCAATGAAAATGGAACTGTCCAGCTGCACAGTGAGGATCAGCAAAAAGGAGGATCTCAAAACAGATTGGGATTGAGTCAAATGTCTATGTTGTCAAGAGTGGAGGGAAGTGCAAATTCTTAATGCGGATAACTCCTCTGATTCTGATGTACTAACAGCCAAAAAGCTATCGTGAGCAGCCAGTAAAGCAGAAGCAGTGCAGAGGCCACACCTATTGGTAGCACAGCACCATGCTACCTTGCCACTCCGTTCCTCGGCTTCTGCTACTCCAGCTTCTTAAGCAGATAGATGTCATCTCAACAAAAAGTCTATAGGTGGGAGGAGGAGAGGGGAGAATGAAATTAGAACCTTATGACAGTTCAAGAAGAAAATGTCATCGCAGGATTAAAAGTACAAGGTATTTAGTGGGAAAAGGCTGGTGAAAAATAAAGGGAGAAGGAAGAGGAGTAGGCAAGGACTGCCTTTGGACTGGTTCAGCTCTGACACCCGGGAAGGAAGAGAGGGAAGGAAGGAGAATGCTGTAGAAAGAGCTTCATGCCGCACTAGAACTCTGAGACTGTCTCAGTGAATGGGGGAAAAAGTACCCTAAATAGTCCTGCGCTGATGGGACTTCCCTGGTGGTCCAGTGGCTAAGACTTTGTCTCTGTGCTCCCAATGCAGGGGTCTGGTTTCAATCCCTGATCAGGGAATTAGATCCCATATGGCACAACTAAGAGTCTGCATGCCACAACTAAAGTGCGACTAAAGATTCCTCACCCTGCAACTAAGATTCCCATAGATCCCACATGCTGCTGCCAAGATCCAGGGCAGTCAAATAAACAAATTTTAAAAAGTTAAAACAGTTCTGCTTTGAGCCTAAGTGGCTAGATTCTAGTATCCCTGCTGTGTTCAAGGAGGGATCCTGGGGCTTGGTGTGAACAAGGCATCAGAGTCCAGTAACAATGTAGCTGGAGGCTATCAGGTACTGACTTCTCATGGGAGATTCTCTCTTAATATATCTGAGCAACAGAACTCTGTTGCCACCATAGTCCACCCCTCACTCTGCACAGATCCATTTCTCCACACAGTTTAAAGCAGTTTCTCCATTTTTCCTTTGACCCTGTCTTCACAAAAAGAATAGAAATGTTAGTGGGATGAGCTACATCCTTCATTGTTGCAGCTGTCTTGAAACTGCAACTGGTAATGGTCTCAGACCTCTACTATCCATTCTAAATTCCTTTCACCTTCACTTATCACGTTTGCAGGTCTTGATAGCTGACCCAGTATCACCAAAACCTTTGTATCTAAGTCCCTGGTAATGAAACACATCTTAAGTGAGGATCATTTCACATGATAATCCAGTTTTGATTGTATGCTGCGGCTGCTGCTAAGTTGCTTCAGTCGTGTCCGACTCTGTGCGACCCCACAGATGGCTTCCCACCAGGATCCCCCGTCCCTGGGATTCTCCCGGCAAGAACACTGGAGTGGGTTGCCATTTCCTTCTCCAATACATGAAAGTGAAAAGTGAAAGTGAAGTCGCTCAGTCGTGTCCGACTCTTAGCGACCTCATGGACTGGAGCCTACCATGCTCCTCCGTCCAGGGGATTTTCCAGGCAAGAGTACTGGAGTGGGGTGCCATTGTCTTCTCCAAGTCTTGATTGTATAAGGGAATACTAAAAGGAACCAAGGAGATCACCTGAGATCCATATATGTTCTTTTCTGTGCCAGTGTGGAAAAGCACCTATTTCCTCCTCCTGATCAGGGTCAGCTATCTTAGCCACAATAGTAACTTTTCTCATCTATTGGCTGCAATTCACAAGAAGTCCAGAGCTTTTGGGCAGAAGCCATTGTTTATAGTTGAATGAGATCTGCTCTATCCCGACAAAAATGTTTTTCCTTTGGGGACCAAGAACCCTAACCCTACATATCCCAGAGTTTCAGGGATGAAAAATAGTGACATAATGTCCTCAGTAATTTAAGAATCTGTTGACCAAAAAAATTTTTTTTAATATATAAACATAAAGAAGAAGTCTAAGGATACTTTAGTTAGTTGTGCCCGACTCTTTGTGAACCTATGGAGTTAGCCTGCAAGTCTCCTGTGTCCATAGAATTCTCCAGGCAATAATACTGGAGTGGGTTGCCATTCCCTTCTCCAGGAGATCTTCCTGACCCAGGGATCGAACCTGGGTCTGCTGCATTACAGGCAGATTCCTTACGATCTGAGCTACCACTGTATCCTACCGGACCACATTTCCTCCTTGCGCAAGTCTATTTCTACTCTGTGACATAGATCTCAAAGATGGACCTGAAATAGCAATTTTATATATCAAAATAATAAATTGTCAAAAATCATTATTAGGCCGCCTTCTTCTGAGGCCATCTTAAATATACATTATGAAATAAATTGTATGATGTACTTTTGAAGTCTCTATTTTCAAGGGCTTCCTGTGATACCATCTCTCCTCCATCAATGTTCCAAAGGGATGATACACAAGGCAACAAGATACGTTCTTTGATTCATTATTATTTGTCTGCCTACATCCTCATTTTCCCAGAGGAAATCTTATACTTTCCCAGTTTACTGGTCAGCATCCTCCACTTTAAACTCATGAAGGACTTTAATTCTCGGGGCACCTGTACACTCTCCTTCCCCCAACATGTACCTCTCTCCATTTTTTCTGGATTCTTAACCCTTTCTGAGGGTTCCCCTCCTGGTACTGACGTATTAAGTATAGAATTCTTTATTCTAAGCCTTTTAGAAAGAAACAGGAAAATATTTAACAGCCCAAGTCTAAGGTATCTTCACATTCATAAATCTGTGCATGCAAAATGTTTTTAGTACCTCCTCCATATCTGGAGTAGAAAATGCAGTAGAAAAAAATAGAAATCTGAATTTGAAGTGAGATTATATCATTTTGAGCTCTGGGTTCAACAAGTTAAATCAGCATGAAATTTAGACAATTACCTGGTCTTTCTGATGAACTTTTTCATTTGTAAAATGGGGATAGTACAGACCAACTAGAGGAATATTTTCTGAAAACAAAGTGAGATAAAAGTTGTGAAAGGCCATGGCAAATTCTGAAATGGATTACACATGAAATGAGATAATTGCTAATAATAATATTATTATATACAGTCCAAGAAGTGTATCACCATTAAGTGAATTTTCATTTTGCCAAAACAAAATAGAGGGAAGAAAGTGGAAGGAGGTGTACTATTTGGAATCTTTTAAGCTGGTCAAAGGACTCCCTACTCTTCGTAGTTTAAGAATTTCATCCTTCTCTTTCACCGTATGATACTGGCCAACCATTTACAATTTAGTCTTTTTTTTTTCATCTATCAGTAGGATTAGTAACTCATCTTATTTCTGAAGGTAATTGTGAAACCTCACAAAATAACAAAATGTAAGCATTTTGTACACTGTAATGTGACAAGAAAATGACAGGTTTTGCCTTTTTCACCTCCTCGTTGTTTTAGATATTGCTTTTAGAAATCTGTCTTAGCTTGATCTTCTACTTAAAAATTCTCAAAGATAATATCTAATGTCATTTGCACTTCAAATTTGGTATTAGGAACACTTAAACACATTTGATTTCAAGTCTCTGTCACTCTGTGTTATGTCAATCATATGTCCCAGATCAGAACTGGCCAAAAGAAGAAATGGTAGATGACTTCAAAGACAGGGCTGAAGTCAAGTCAATTCTCCCTAAAAGTCATTGCAGTCAGACATGGGAAAGGCCAATATGATAAGGACAGATGATGAGGCACCAAGCAAATCCATTCTTGCCCATGTTCTCTGCTGTTAAACATCCAGCTAGTGCCTGAATACAGGCTCTGATCACCGATAGCGATCCCAGGCCAAACACTAGAAACTTGGCTATAGATCCACAAAGGGGTAACTTCACTTCTAAAGAGGTGAAAGCTTCTTCCCTGGCAGCGATTTCCCCAGACCTCTTAAAAGCTCCCCTTTGAGGCCCACATGGTCTCTGACCTGTCCATCACCACAGGGTATCAGACAGACTGCTTTACGACTCTTATTTTGACTTTTTTCAGAGTTCCACTTGCTCATCTCCTTCTACATTTGTGTAAGTTTTAATTTTTATAGTAAACTTCCAGTTTCCACAAAACTTACAAAATGTATAATGCCTCTGTTTGCTTTCTGAAACAAAAATGCTGTAATTCTTATTTCTGCTGCAAACTTCTGACAGATTTCATAATTAGCCAAGCCACAGGACTGCAAAAGGTCAGTTCTCATTCCAATCCCAAAGAAAGGCAATGCCAAAGAATGCTCAAACTACTGCACAATTGCACTCATCTCACACACTAGTAAAGTAATACTCAAAAATCTCCAAGCCAGGCTTCAGCAATACGTGAACCATGAACTTCCTGATGTTCAAGCTGGTTTTAGAAAAGGCAGAGGAACCATAGATCAAATTGCCAACATCTGCTGGATCATGGAAAAAGCAAGAGAGTTCCAGAAAAACATCTATCTCTGCTTTATTGACTATGCCAAAACTTTTGACTGTGTGGATCACAATAAACTGTGGGTATTGTGAAAGAATTCTGAAAGAGATGGGAATACCAGAACACCTGACCTGCCTCTTGAGAAATCTGTATGCAGGTCAGGAAGCAACAATTAGAACTGGACATGGAACAACAGATGGGTTCCAAATCATAAAAGGAGTACGTTCAGGCTGTATATTGTCACCCTGCTTATTTAACTTATATGTAGAGTACATCATGAGAAACGCTGGACTGGAAGAAACACAAGCTGGAATCAAGACTGCCGGGAGAAATATCAATAACCTCAGATGTGCAGATGACACCACCCTTATGGCAGAAAGTGAAGAGGAATTAAAAAGCCTCTTGATGAAAGTGAAAGAGGAGAGTGAAAAAGTTGGCTTAAAGCTCAACATTCAGAAAATGAGGATCATGGCATCTGGTCCCATCACTTCATGGGAAATAGATGGAGAAATAGTGGAAACAGTTACCTAGATAGCATATTGAAAAGCAGAGGCATTACTTTGCCAACAAAGGTCCCTTTAGTCAAGGCTATGGTTTTTCCTGTGGTCATGTATGGATGTGAGAGTTGGACTGTGAAGAAGGCTGATCGCCGAAGAATTGATGCTTTTGAACTGTGGTGTTGGAGAAGACTCTTGAGAGTCCCTTGGACTGCAAGAAGATCCAACCAGTCCGTTCTGAAGGAGATCAACCCTGGGATTTCTTTGGAAGGAATGATGCTAAAGCTGAAACTCCAGTACTTTGGCCACCTCATGCAAAGAGTTGACTCATTGGAAAAGACTCTGATGCTGGGAGGGACTGGGGGCAGGAGGAGAAGGGGACGACAGAGGATGAGATGGCTGGATGGCATCACGGACTCAATGGACATGAGTTTGAGTGAACTCCGGGAGTTGGTGATGGACAGGGAGGCCTGGAGTGCTGTGATTCATGGGGTCGCAAAGAGTCGGACACGACTGAGCAACTGAACTGAACTGAATTGAAATATTTTAAAACTATAAAAAGTGTAAAATAGTTTAAAAAGTATATAAATTTATGTTAAAAAGTATAAAAGGCCATTAGTTTAAATCCATTAAGAACTTAGCTAATTTTTCTCTTGCTTTATGTGTTTTATTTTTGATAACACTTTGAGGTTAAAGGGGGGCTTCCCAGATGGTGGTAGTGAGAAAGAAACCGCTTTCCATTGCAGGAGACATTAGAGACAAGGATTCGATTCCTGGGTTGGGAAAATACCCTGGAGGAGGGCATGGCCACCCATTCCAGTATGCTTCCCTGGAGAATCCCATGGACAGAGGAGCCGAGCCTGGCAGGCTACAATCCATGGGGTCACAAAGAGTCAGACACTGGAAGTGACACTGAGCATGCAGGAGCTGTACCCAAAGGAAGTGTCTGTTGCCTTTGAGCGCTCTAAAAAACCTGAGACGCGTGAATAACAAAGGACCTTAGAAACTGCTTCCCCTATGTCCGTGGGTGGTAGATGAGGAAGCTAATTTCCAGAGATATCAAGTTATTTGCCTAATATCACTCAGAGTCAATGACCAGCCTTTCTATTAAATGCAAATTTCTTAGGCAGTTGACTTAACTGATCATAGGAATGCAAAACCATCTTACTTGGTGGATCCATTTAATTCAGAATATCAGTGTTTATACTTAGACAACTTCCTTTTCTTATCTTAATGGATAAAGAGGATATGGAACATATGTACAACAGGATATTTGTTGTTGTTTAGTCACTAAATCGTGTTCAACTCCTTGCGACCCCATGGACTGCAGCACTCCACTGTCCATGGGGATTTTCCAGGCAAGAATACTAGAAGGTGTTGCCTTTTTCTTCTCTAGATGATCTTCCCAGATCAGGGATCAAACCCATGCCTCCTCATTGGCAGGCAGATTCTTTACCGCTGAGCCATCAAGGAAGCCCATAATGGAATAATACTCAGCCATTAAAAAGATGAAATAATCCCTTTTGCAGCAACATGAATGGACGTAAGATTGTCGTACTAAATGAAGTAAGTCAGACAGAGAAGGAGAAATATTGTGTGACATTCCTTACATGCAGAATTGAAAAACAAATGATACAAATGAACTTATTTACAAAACAGAATCAGACTCATACATTTACAGGGCAAACTTATGGTTGCCAGGGGGAGAGAATGGTGGGGGAGGGATAGTTAGGGAGCTTGAGATGACATGTACACACTGCTATATTTAAAATGGATAACCAACAAAGACCTACTGTATAGCAAAGAGAACGCTGCTCAATGTCATGTGGCAGCCTGGATGGGAGAGGAGTTTGGGGGAGACTGGATACATGTATATATATATTAGCTGAAACTATCCATCTGAAGCTGTCCACCTGAAACTATCAAAACATTGTTAATCTGCTGTACTGCAATATGAAAGAAAAAGTTAAAAGGGAAAAGAAAAAAATGTCTGTGTCTATATTTTAAATAGTTTCCCTTTTTATCCATGATCCCATTCCTTACTCTTTGCTCCACTTTCCTTTTGTCTCCCCAGCTACCAGTTTCTGTGCCAGGCCATGTGAATTGCATGACTCTTGCCTCATTTAAATATGTACTAAGATTTCTTCTCCTCTCCTCATTTCCACCCTAATAAAATAAACAATCTCCTTGCCATACCAGACATTTGGTGCACCCAGTATAAAATGTCCTGTTAGTAATATCCATTCTGTGTTATCTTTGCTTACAGGTTGTTATTTCAAAGATAATGAAACAGGAGAGAGTTGGTGCAGATTGGATTTTTTTTGTGAATCAGACTATCAAATGAATGGAACACTGAAATCTATTCAGGCAGAGGAATTGCATTCCATTATAGCAAGATGTCACTGCATGTTGATGAGCACCCATCTGAATACAATCATTAGAAATGAAAGTTTCAGAGGCCTGAAATACCTGCAGGCAGCCTTTTCTTAGGTCTGCACTGGAAAGCTTTAGAAATGATGTACTGCTCCCTCAAAATTCACCGGTAATGCAATGGCTTTCTCCAAAATTAAATCTTGTCTGGCCTGAGAAAGAAGATACGTTTCTCAAAACACCACCTGCATTCTACTTTTTCCTTTGCTCAGAATATTCTCAGGACAGTTTCTATTTATTATAACTAGATATTGGTAAATTCAGTCATTTATCTTAACAGGTTTGTAAACCAAAATTTTAGCTTTATGTTATTTATTCTGACAACTCTTCTTGAGTATTTCCTACATACCAACTTTGTAGAAAATGTTGGGGGCTTCCCTGATAGCTCAGCTGGTAAAGAATCTGCCTGCAATGCAGGAGACCCTGATTCAATCCCAGGGTCAGGAAGATCTGCTGGAGAAGGAAAAGGCTACCCACTCCAGTATTCTGGCCTGGAGATTTCCATGGACCGTATAGTCCATCAGTTCAGACTCGTTGCGACCCTATGGCCTGCAGCATGTATAGTCCGCAGGGTCACAAAAAGTCAGACACAACTGAGCGACTTTCACTTTCATAGAATGAAAGCTCTAAATCTTGTGAGAGCAGGAACCTTGTACTTATTCACTGATATTATACTCTATGCCTTGTATTACCTGATACAGGACAAGTGCTCAATAAACATGATTTTTCTTTTTTTTACAAATTGGCTGATTGAGTGAATGAAAAGAATCTTTCAAACAGTTCAGTCTAGTGAAGAAAATGGCACTATTTGTAGTAAGTGTGATAACAGTGATATAAATACAGAGTTGAAGAAGCTGATAGGAGAAGATGTCAAGTTGATATACTGATTCAGGAGTCCCACTACAGAAAATGATTTAGATGTCTTTTTGGACAACGGAAGAAAGAAACTCACCTACAGTGAAGCAATGATGAAGAAGGCTATGCCTGATCTCAGCCTAGAAGGGCAAGAAGGAAGGAAGAATGTTCAGATGGGAAAGGACCCCAGACAGGTTGTACAACATGTTACATTGAGCATTTACCATTACTCATAGAAATTCCAAAAAGCCAGAAAAATAAGCTGAGATTCCTGAGAAGTGAGTGACTTTGCTAAAAACTTACAGGGAATTTTACAGAATTATAAGGAGCCTTTGTAATCTGACTAACCAGCCTTGTTTGGAAAAAAATATATTTACAGTTTCTTCCAAGTAGATAGAATAAAAACAAAAACTGGCAAGAAAAAGCCAACAAAACAGAATCAACACCACTTCATTTCATTACCTGATCTCTATTGGCTTTGTCAATGAACAAGAGGTTGAATATAAACGGAACTGGTAAAGCAACTACAGATTTGTGTCCTGGCAAAACAGACAGAAAGCAAATCAGCCAGTTAACACTAATGGGCTGCTGCTGTATTTTGTATATTTACAATAAGGTCTAAAACTACAGAATCTGCTGGTAAATTATAAACATCTCAAATCCAGTTAGAAAATCAAGAATATCTAGAGTAGTAGGAAAAATATGAAGCTTAAACCTAAAATTAAACCCACGAGTATAAACAATTCAAGCAAGAGCCAGGTGTTGAATGCAAAATCAACTAAAATTTTAGCGACTTCAGTGTTATTTTAGCTAGCAGAATCATTTCAGGAGGATGGGAGGCACAGCTTGCCATACCCAAGAGATTGAGCTTACATCCCAAACTTAGAATAGAGCCTTTCCTGGTTATGCTGTTGGTATTTTAAGAAACATGACAGCCCCATCTGCCATCCATATGAGAAGTCACTCTTTCCAAGATGTCATGAATTTATGCCTGTAACCCCAAACTAACAGGAAAAGGAAATATCATTCTCCCCCATCTCCTTCCAAGAAAGGTTTAATGTGCAATAGTTTAACACTCTTTCTAAGAAGATAGCCAAAGTTTTTTTTCCTACAATATATATCAAAGTATATCAATATCCAAAGAGTATAAGAGGTAACAAAAAGGGGGGGTAGCGATACTCTCACAATGATCATTTTTACTTTAAAAATTCCTTGCCAACCCTCACTACTCACTTGACATGCATTATCTCTTTTTATATCTAATCCTTACAATGACTCTTAGAGTTTAGTTTAAAAAAAAAAAATCCTTAAACAGTTAAGATACCAGTTCAGTCAATCCACAATGATAGCAGAGTTGCAGAACTAGGATTCAAGTCCACATTTTTCTGATGCCAAATTTTATGGTCTGAACTATTCTTATATAGTATTTCTAAAATCTTATCATTCCCTTGATTACAATCTTTTGACAGATTCCCATTATCTGTAGCAAGCTTCCTTATGCTGCTATAAGTTGGCTGTCAATACGATTCTGTGCGTCTGTAAATATGGATCAGAAAAAAATGACATCTTTATTTTTAACAAGCCCTTCACTTTGGCACATCCTTCATTTACGGATGTAGGCAAAACATTATAGCGTTAGCAATACCTCCAAATTTGTCACTAATAGAAAGTACAGATATTTTCATATCACTTCACAGTTGCAAAATATCTCAAAATATTATTTATTGCCATCACCATTTTGTAATTATGTTAGCTGCTAGGCCTGCCACTAAATGTTGTCATTTGCTGTACTAGTGAAGAAGTAATATGGCTTCCCTGGTGGTTCAGTGGCACAGATGCCATCTGCCAAGGCAGGAGATGCTGGTTCAGTCCTGGGGTTGGGAAGATCCCCTGGAGGAGGAAACAGTAACCCACTCCAGTATTCTTGCGTGGAAAATGGCTCAGACAGCGGAGTCTGATGGGCTACAGTCCATGGGATCTCAGAGAGCTGGACACATCTTAGGGACTACAAAAACAGCAACAAAGAAGCAATATATATTATAATACCACAGTTTGGTTCAACCTAAATGACTTCTTTGAAATCCTAATTTTATGTCACTTTTAAAACACCCATGGTGGATTCATGTCAATGTATGGCAAAACCAATATGGTATTGTAAAGTAAAATAAAGTAAAAATAAAATTTAAAAAATAAAATAAAACAAAATATCATTCTGAGAAGTAATCTGTAGGCTTCAATAGACTACCAAATAGCTGCATGGCACACAAAATCTAAGAAATCCTGCTCCACAGGCTATAATTCAAACCTTCTTATATATGGCCTCCAAAACTCTCACAGGGTTTATTGGGCAAAGAACATTTTCTGGCCCCAGATGAGCCCATAAGAAACTTGTGCAGTGATTTCGGAGGTGAAATTGAGGGCTGAGTCAGCTTCTTTCTGGGAACATACTTTTGAAGTTAAGCTGTGAAGTATTTAGTGTTTTCCTCACTGTGGCCAAAGAGGCCTCTGTGTGTTAGGGGAAAATAAAGCTAAGTAAATGCATCCACAAATAAAAATAAATCAGTTGCATTTAGTCACCTCTATTGTCTTACTGTTTTCCCTTAGGCCCAATTTAAAAATCTAAAGTGATTAACTTCACGCTTTCTGTCTCCTTCCAAGATTGGCTCCATTTATCATTCCCCAGGTTAAACTGTGACTGTATTCACTTCACTCCTTGAAAAACTTCCATGAATCCCACTGCTGACAAACCAAAGTTTAGACTCCTTCCATGGATTCACTTTCAAGAGTTTCTGTATTAATGGATCCACCTTCCTTTCCAATTTAGTCTGAACTTCTTCTCCATCATCATGTATTATAGCCAAACTGGATCAATCACTGTTTCTTGTCTGTGGCTCTGTACTTTCCTCCCTCTGTGATTTTAGTTAAACTCTTCCCTACCTGCCTTGCTTCTTTCATCTTCTCAGGTGTAAATCATACTTATGTGCCAAGGTCTTGCACAAATGTAAACATCCTCATTTCTAATTTTAATCAGAATTAGAAGTCCTCATTTCTAATTCTTCCTAGTGAAAATATTTTATTTTCTGAGTTTTATTTATAATGCATCTGTCCATTTATAATCCACTGATCATTTATCGTATTTTATCTAATTATATAATTATTTCATATATAACTTTTCTCCCATAATAGTAATACCAATTGAGTATTTATCCTATGTCAAGAATGCTGACAAACACAGTCATCTTATGCCAAGCAATGCTGACAAACACACTGGATAAAGACTTTAATTGTCTTATTTAACTCTCACAATAACTCTGTGAGTTGAAACTATTATTGTACCATTTTACAGATGAAGAAACTGAGGAATAACAATTAGAATATCTTGCAAAAGGGTGCCGGTAGAAGCCTTAAAACCCAGGCAGCCTAAATCTAGAACTCACCATCAGCCATGCTCCAATATTCTGCCTTCTTAGACTGGAAGCCCACTGAAGACAGTGCTTAGTTAAGGTCCAACTGAAAAGCCTACACAGTGACCAACATCATGCTCTGGGTATGGTCTGTGCTCAATAAAGATGTGGGTAAATCATTCTTGGGCTTCCCAGGTGGCTCAATGATGAAGAATCCACCAGCCAACGTGGGAGACACAGGTGAGGCAGGTTCAGCCACTGGGCTGGGAAGATCTCCTAGAGAAGGAAATGGCAACCCTCTCTAGTATCCTTGCCTGGAGAATCCTGTGGACAGAGGAGTCTGGCGGGCTACATTCCGTGGGGTCACAAAGATTCAGCCATGACTGAGAACATACACACATTAACAAATCAAAATATGTACTTAAGGATAACAGTATCTGAAACAAAACAAAAGAGAAAAAAATAGTTTCTCTCTCTAAAAAAAAATTTTACTTTTTAGTAGCATTATCAGCTATGAACTTAACTTTTTTATATTTACTCTAAGAAAAGTATGTAACGTGATGGCTATACTTAATGATTGTTCAATAAATGTTAGTGGTAGTTACTGGGGATTTTTTCCCACTGCTGTTATTTCTTTTGTTGCCTCAGTGAGCTAGGAAGGAAGGGTTGGGCACTGCACATCAGAGAACACTGAGTCTTTAGCAGGCTGAATAATATGGTGAAGATTATGGTCTAGTCGATTTCAAAGCCAGAACTGAAACCAGTGGCTTTTCATTTTCAGCCTAGGGCTCAAACCAACAGAGACCACAGCTCTCACCTAATCTCAAGAATCACATCTGCTTCTTTAACAAAGACTAGAAATGAAATCCATTCATTACTGGTCTGTGACATATTTAGTAGCATTCAGAAACTCAATTTCTATGATCGTCTTTATTCACTTATTTAAAACAGAAATTGTAATGGAAAAAAAAAATGAAGATGATTTATTACATGCTTAACTAGCACCAGAAAATGCAAGATGTTATGCAACTTCAGTTTTTTAAATAGCATTTTCTTCCACCTCAGAATCACAAGCTTAAGAAAAATAACCAACCTTTGTTTTGAAGTCCCTGGCTTTTGTCATTTCACAGCAAATTTTAAAATGCTTTAAGATAACATCTTTGATTCATTCTGGATGGAAAGATGAAGCCAGTCTAATAAGAAATCCTGGTATTCCAACTTCAAAAGATATACACTGCTAAGTCATTCCCTACTTATCATCTATCGTCTGAGTAATAAAGTAAAAAAAAAAAAAAAATTTAGTATAGGCTATGTGGACAGAAGGGGAAAAATTAAATTTAACAGCTTTCTGCAACAGACATGCCTTTCTCTAGAGACAACTCCAATTATCTTAACCGTAATAAGAAGTTAATTGCAAGTAGCCTTCCCTCTGCCAGGTTTCTTCAAGTTCAGTCCCCAAACAAGCAGACTGCCTTCAAAGTAAATCGAGAGTCATTGCAGGAATGGGGAAATGTGAACACTCAAGCTGGAAGCAGTGACCCAAGTGCTTCCTATCTGTTCAATCTCTGACTTTCCTTGTGACTCTAAACAGATGACAAATTAGCCCTCATTTGCACTCAACAGCTGTCCACTCTCTCCACTTCAGCCCTACTGCCCACCCCCCGCACCTTTCCTAATATGGTTCTCCTCCACTGAACCTCTACTAATAACATCATGATCTATCCAGCCACTGGGTTTCTTTGTGATCCCTATAAAGATTTCTATTCAACTGTGCTGGTCCTTCTCCTAATACCTGCCCAGATGCCAAAGAATTTTGTCTTTTTCATGCTATTGTTTGGAATAGGAAATGGCAAGCCACTCCAGTAATTTTGCCTGGAAAACTCCATGGATGGAGAAGCCTGGCAGGCTACAGGCCGTGGGGTCCCAAAGAGTCGGAAACGACTGAGCGTACACACATCCTATTTTTTCTACTTCCCCTCCAGATGTTGTGAGTTCAGTTTATCACTTTCATGTTTTGTCAAAAGCAAAAATAACGATCCCAATCACTGTGTCATGCAAACTAGAGGAGATCTATGCCTTCAAACTAAAAGGGAACATATTGCAACAGGAATATCAAATTCATCAGCAACAATATGGTCTCAGCTTGTGAAGGGCTTGGCAAACTGTCAGACCTCAAATGAGCCTGCCCTCTTCTGCTAAGCCTTCATTTTCAACCAGCATCTTTTCAGCCTTTCAAGCACAGTTGTGAACGGGAACTCAGAACGGGAGTTCTGACAGCAACATATCATAGAATTTTGTTGGTCGTGTCAAAAACAACTGCCATCACTTTTATTATTTGGGTCAGTTTTATAGTTTCCCAAGTACTAGAAGAATGCTGGTTAAAATGGCCCTGGCTACTTTGACCTCCCATATAAGGAATCTTCAAGTAAAAAGAGACAAAGAGAGAATGTGGTGTAAACCTAGTTTCTGGCTAGACTCAAAGAGCAAAGAAACTAGAATCACTGTGAAAAGTGACAGTGTATCTGAATCTTTGCAAACCCATGGACTGTATCCTGGCAGGCTCCTCTGTCCATGGGATTCTCCAGGCAAGAATACTAAAGTGGGTAGCAATTTCCTTCTCCAGGGGCTCTTCTCAACCCAGGGATCAAACC
Organism: Cephalophus harveyi; assembly: GCA_006410635.1. Classification (NCBI taxonomy): domain Eukaryota; kingdom Metazoa; phylum Chordata; class Mammalia; order Artiodactyla; family Bovidae; genus Cephalophus; species Cephalophus harveyi. Next base: position 49,091 of record SJYT01027247.1, on the reverse strand, counting down.
CAGGTCTCCTGCATTTTAGGCAGATATTTTTTTTATGGACTGAGCCACCAGGGAAACCCCAGAATCACTGTGGATGATGCCTTATCAATGTGAGCAGGTCTTATAGATTAAGGCAGCACTCTCCAAAGTAAAGACAAAATAATCCATTACAGTATGGAAGAAACACTGGAACTGCTTTTTCTACCTTTTTAAAATGTCAGTGTTTCAAAATTTTATCTTACATACATGCTTTGTATTTTACATAGAATATTAATAATAATAATTATAAAATCATTTTTAAAAATTAGTGTACAATATTCATGGAAGCTCAAATATATGTCATCTATGTTGGTGTGTTATCAAGGTATTTAGAAACTATTATATTATTCAGCTCAGATCAGTTTAGTTGCTCAGTTTGTGTCTGACTCTTTGCCACCCCATGGACTGCAGCATGCCAGGCCTCCCTGTCCATCTCCAACTCCCGGAGTCTACTCAAACTCATGTCCATTGAGTCGGGGATGCCATCCAACCATTTCATCCTCTGCTGTCCCCTTCTCCTCCTACCTTCACTATTTCCCAGAATCAGGGTCTTTTCAAATGAGTCAGCTCTTCACATCAGGTGGCCAAAGTATTGGAGTTTCAGCTTCAGCATCAGTCCGTCCAATGAATATTCAGGACTGATTTCCTTTAGGAATGACTGGTTGGATCTCCTTGCAGTCCAAGGGACTCTCAAAAGTCTTCTCCAACACCACAGTTCAACAGCATCAATTCTTCGGCATTCAGCTTTTTTTATAGTCCAACTCTCACATCCATGCATGACTACTGGAAAAACCATAGCTCTGACTACATAGACCTTTGTTGGTAAAGTAATGTCTCTGCTTTTGAATATGCTGTCTAGGTTGGTCATAGCTTTTCTTCCAAGGAGCAAATGTCTTTTAATTTCATGGCTGCAGTCCCCATCTTCAGTGATTCTGGAGCCCCAAAAATAAAGTCTCTCACTGTTTCCACTGTTTCCCCATCTAATTGCCATGAAGTGATGGGACCAGATGCCATGATCTTTGTTTTCTGAATGTTGAGTTTTAAGCCAAGTTTTTCACTCTCTTCTTTCACTTTCATCAAGAGGCTCTTTATTTCTTCTTTGCTTCTGCCATAAGGGTGATGTCATCTGCATATCTGAGGTTATTGATATTTCTCCCAGCAATCTTGATTGCAGCTTATGCTTCTTCTAGCCCAACGTTTCTCATGATGTTAATTTTCCAGTTTGTTGTGATCCTGTATTAAAGGCTTTGGCATAGTCAATAAAGCAGAAGTAGATGTTTTTCCGGAACTCTCTTGCTTTTTCCATGATCCAGCAGATGTTGGCAATTTGATCTCTGGTTCTTCTGCCTTTTCTTACATTATCCAAACAACAGAAACATGTGTAGAAGTGCAATAACATACCAGTTATTCACTTTGTTGAGTCATTTCACTGTATTTCATGGACTCTGGGTCAAAGCCATGTTTTTGCTCTTATATATAGTTCAGTTTTCAAGAGTAGAAGGCAGAGTGGTTGTTGTTTTCTTCCATAAGAATACTTTGAAATACAATCTTTAGATTTTTGCATTCTACTATGTCAGAAACCTCGTGAAAGTGAAAATGTTATTCACTCAGTCACGTCCGATTCTTTTGATCCCATGGACCGTAGCCCACCCTTCTGTCCATGGAATTCTCCAGGCAAGAATACTGGAGTGGGTTGCCATTTCTTTCTCCAGGGGATCTTCCTGACCCAGAGATTGAACTTAGGGCTCCCACACTCCAGGCAGAGTCTTTACTATCTGAGCCACCAGGGAAGCCCCCAGAAACCTTATAGTCTCCCTAAAATTCTCCCTCCTCGCACAAACATCAAGGACTGCTGACTTTTACCCCAAATACTGCCTCAGTCTGTCCTTTCACTCCAACTGTCCTGCAACTGTGTCACCCTCCACGTTGTAAACAGTGGTTCTTCTGGAATCACACAGCATAGCATCTTTATTTGTATTTAGTGAGTGTGCCTATGTTTATCTCCCTAAGTTGAGTACTTATCACTTCTCGTCTTAATGATTGTCATTGTCCTTGCCTTATATTGCCTCCCTTCAATCCATCTTTATGTAAAGGGCATATATGATCAGGACCTGCATACATATTCCTAAAAGTAATTTGCAGTTTACCTTTGACTTCAAGATAAAGTTTGAGCTCCTTCACATGAGATAGTATAGTTGCACACACACACACACACACACACACACAAAAAGTGAAAATCTCTCAGTTGTATATGACTCTTTGTGACCTCATGGATTATAGCCCGCCATGCTCTTCTGCCCATGGAATTCTCCAGGCAAAAACACTGGACTGGGTAGCCATTCCTTTCTCCACAGGATCTATCTGACCCAGGGATCAAACCTTGATCTCTTTCTTTGCAGGCAGATTCCTAAACATCTGAGCCACGAGGGAGGCCCATGTACCTGTATTCCATCATCTAAATCCAAGTTTATCTCCTAGCATTCTCCTTACACTTGAGTCCTAAAATTCTGAATTTGTGGTAGTGTCTACATATATCTCAGGTTTCATCAGATCCCCATGTTTTTGTGAATTAACTTCTAACTGCCTAGGATGTCCTTCATGTTCCACTCTCAACCTCCATTTGCTTTGGTAAACTCTTTTTGCTTCGAGCTCTGTTCTGTATTCATAGATGGAAACTTACTTTAAACTTCAAACTGGCTAATATATCACACTATTAGACCTCCATTACTTCATTTAACTTATTAAATTTATTCTCACTGTATTATATTCATACAATCTGTTTATGTCAGTCTCTTCCCTAGACTGGGAGTTCTTTGAAGTCAAGGATATTCTCTTACATTTTTGCATTTCCAGGGCCTAATACATCCCTTGGTACTGAGCTAATCTGCAGCTTATACAAGTTGGTAAGCCTACAAGTAAAATAGAAAAAAAAGCCTTTTTATCTTACCAAGTATTTCTTAAAGAACATGGATTCTAGTAACTCAAAGTTGCCTTGTTCTGCTGTACTTTTATGGGTTTAGGTTTGCAAGTTTTACTCAGAAGCTGAGAATAGCTGAGTTTCTACACATAAGAGAGGGGGAAAGTTAGAGCTAGAGAAGATAATCTGGGAAGGAGGAGATGAGGATAAGAGAGTGAGAGATATAAGCAAGCTGGCAAGATGGTAGCTAACTGAGTGTTGCTTGAGGAGGTGCCTCCCATTCCTCACCCCACCCCTGCATCTTCAGTTCACATTACTAATTCACAAAATCTGTAGCATGAATATACATCTTATGGAAACTGGAGAAAAGGATAAGGGATAAACATATGTGTATGTAAAGATGAGAGGTAGAGAAGAGATGAGAGCAAATGTCCGTAAAAAGGAGTAGCAATCCTGAGAAAATCAGATTTCTCAGGCATGGAATTAGCCAGGATTGAAATTGATCATGTTTAGATCTCTGAGTTTCCCTGGTGGCTCAGTCAGTAAAGAATCTGCCTGCAATGAAGGAGATGTAAGAGACCTGAGTTCAACCTCTGGGTCAGGAAGAACCCCTGGAGAAGGATACGGCACCTCGGTCCAGTATCCTTGCCTGGAAAATTCCAAGGACAGAGGAGTCTGGTGGGCAACCGTTCATAGTGTCGCAAGAGTCAGACACAACTGAGTGACTAAACCACCAACCACCACTAGATCTGTGAAAAGCGAAGGAGCCCTAGATAACTAACATTTGGACACTCACAGAAGATGTAATGCACAGTCACAGAGCTCTATGCATTTGAAAAGACATGCCAGGAATCCACTGTAAGGATCTCTAAGCAATATAATACCTGTGCAAAGCAAAACAAATAGAGCATTTTTAGATTCTGCAGAGGACAGAGATCATGCTGGACCAGGTTAATCAGGAAAAGCCCTTTTGGAAAAAGCAGGAATGAAACTGGGGTCTGTGTGATCTGGAGAAATGAGTTCAACTGGACATGATTTAGGTACAGAACAGTAATTAAAAAAGAAAAAAAAAAGAATAAATCAGTCTAACTAGAGCCAGGGATATATTTGAGATAAATAATATGTTTTCATCCAGAAATGTAACATCTCACCTCTTTTAACTGGTATCAAATAGCTAAGCACTCTGACCAAATGCTTTCATTCAGCTATCAATCATCTCATTACCAATTTTTATGCTCTAAAAATCAAGCCATTCTACTACGAATTTTCAGGAATAAGAGTACCTTGAGCATCTATGACAAATAATTTCGCATTTCCCCTATGGCCCTTTACAAACCACAGCATCTGAATTATTTTGACAAAACAATTCTTTCTCTTATTATCATATTGTCAGGACCAGCCCTAGCACTTTGCACAGCATTAAAGTCTTTCCAAGTCTTCAGCGTCACTGAGGCTGTTTCTCTCAGTGGCATCTAGAAGATGAGGTAGCTAGATGATGTTTTAAAGTTCCATTAAAATTATGAAGTATTGTACCTGCCACTTTATATTTATTCATATGGTAAATGCTCACTGCTTTTATCAGATAGGTTAAGTCAAATTTTCTTGTTTGTTTTCATAGATGCTCCAGGAAAGGATTGCCTGGGCTCAAATCCTGACTCAGCTCTGCGCTGAGATATCTGACTTTAGGCAGGTTACTTCATTTGTCTCTGCAACTCTTTACTCATTTGTAAAATGCTCATGTTAATAATAGTGCCTCCTTGTTTGTATGGATTAAATAGACTAATGCAAATGCATGTGTATTAACTACAGTATATTCAACTCTGAGAAACAAAGACCCAGAGAAATAAGTCCACAGGTGACGTGGTGGCTCCATCGTATCAGGGAGCTCTTTCTCGTTCACTGCTCTATAGCAGCGGTCCCCAACCTTTTTGGCACCAGGGAATGGTTTCCTGAAAGACAGTTTTTCTAGGGACTGGGAAATGGGGTGGTTTCAGGATGATTCAAGTGCATTACACTTACTGTGTACTTTATTTCTATCATTATTACATCAGCTCCACTTCAAATCATCAAGCATTAGATTCTGGAGGTTGGGGACCCCTGCTCTGCAGTATTTAGTTCCTATTCTCCTGGCTATTTCATTTTTCTAGAAAGCTGTGAGGCCTGGGGATTTCACATTTCAGGCAGCAGGAGGAAGGGACAAAGGACAGACAAAATGTCCACTTACCTGTAAGGACAGTTCTTGGACACCCCACACAGCAGTCTCACTATCATCTCATCAAGTGGCTCATCACATGATCTGCACGTGAAAGACCCCGGAGAAGAGGTAGAAGGCAGTTATCATAATCATTTCAGAGTTTTCATTAGTTTCTCTGAAGAAACTTACAACCAAAGATTTTCTTATCCACAACCTCACTGTCATAAAGCTAGTTACATACAAAATTCAGTTAGAATCACAATTAGTCACATGGTAGTCAAAGATTTCATACATCACTGAAATTTCTGGACTCATATATCCATTTTCTAGGTCCAATTAATGCCTGCCTCATTTTCATTATGTCAATACCATTTAGCATTAATATGAGCCTAAAATACATATATGCCTCAGAATGACCCACTTCAAACATTGCTTTGGGAAAATATAAAGAATATTTATTTGGGAGAAACAGATGTATTTATTGTCCAGTTTATCCAGTTTCCCTATATGGTGTTTATTCAGAGGTCTAAACTAGAATATCATAAGTTCTTAGTGTGAAAAGCAGTCAAAGAAAATAGGCTTGCTTGTAAATGATTAGCCTGCAAGATGTCATCTGTTAACACTCTTTCTGAACAAACACAAAAAATCTATGCTTCCAGTTTGTTTCCCTGCCCAATAAACTCATTACTTGGGATGTGATTAATGTACCATTACTTCAGTATCACTGACGCATGTACTTAGTCACATGGACACTTAGAATAAAATTTTGCCAGAAGTGAATTGTTGGAAAACTTGAGGCCTCAGAAAAGCAAAATCACTTGCAATTGAATCAATAACACCTTCAGAAATAAAGACATCTATTCCAGTAGAGAATAGCGCTGCTCTGAAAATTACATGGTTAACTCTGTTACTTCTTTCTCAGGAATAAAATGACTTTTAAGCATTATATTGGACAAGAATTTAGGTTCATGTTCAAAATGGCTGGAAATATCCCAACACAGATTTTTAGAACCATATGCTCCAAAAATAGTTACTTCATCAGAAAACTAACTATAATGAGGGTTTCTGATGTTTCAAGGGCTTACTATAGATCTTTTAGCGTCTGATAGAAATTTTTGAAAATTGGAGGTAAGGTACTAAGAACCTTAAATAGAACTAAAATGGGTGGTAGACTACAGATATTTTTTCAAGAGAGTTTAGGAAAGCCAAAAGAAAGCAAAGCAAACTGTATTCAAGCCAGTACTTGCAATCCTGAACTGGTTTCTGAGAAGAAAATGATATGCATGTTAAAGGGAGGTAAAGAGGATTAACAAAATCAGGCTTTATGATATTTTCTCATGTTGTGCTTTTATTTACTCTGTTATGAAATACCTAATCCTGTAAATTGGAAAAAAAAATATTTTGAAAAAAACAAACTTTAATGTGTATGGTTATTTTCCCCTGGCTATTTTGGCTGAGAATATGGGGGAAAAAAGAACTGCATAATTTTTGTTCATTTTAGAAAGGTAATCTATAAGTATAGTAGGGCCTAGGAGATAAGAGTCAATTTCTTTCTTTACAAAAAATGTAAATAATGGAACATACGATCAATTTTTTTTTTTTCTAATGAGTCCAGGCTCTGTGTTTAAGATATCTATCAAAACACAGCATATGGGAAGGATGGATTTTCTTGCCTGTGGCCATATCTAGTGGTGGACTGGAACTGCTTGTATTGACCAGCAAGAGCCTAAAATTAAATGGTCAGGTTTTGTTAACTAGTTTTGAAACACAACCACTATAAAAAAGTTATGTTACATAAACTCACAATTAAAAAATATTAGAAATAAAGGCCATAAATACTCAAAACTCATCATTTTCCTGATTATCTTTACCATATTCTACTGGTAATTATGCTCTTGAGGCTATTTGCATCTATTCTAACTCTATAAAGACATACTATATAATAGTAGATCCTGTGCATCTTCTCCCAGTTCCATGACATTACATTGGTAGCTTGAAATTGGCTATTCTGGGAGAATTAAAACCACAGAAACCATCAAATGCTATGAAGTACAGGTTGATTTGCTGTTTCTTTGCTTGTCTAGATACAAAACAATGAAAAATATTAATAAGTGAAGATTAAATTTAAAGTGGATCATGTCTCTAGCTGTTATATTATGAATTTCCCCCCAAAACAAGGAAATATTCTTCTGGTATTCAAAAACTATTATTCATTTAGCAAAGAAATTACTTGCATGATTGAAGAATGAATAGACTTTCAATCAGCATTTTCATTGTTTCACTTTCATCTTAGTCCTTAAAGTAAATGAAAATATTAGTCGATATTCATATTGGGTCGACAGTCATTTATCAATGTCATTAGTGACTTTTTTGTCAAATCTGATAATAATCAAGCATTTATTTGCAGTCTGATTCTGTCAGATTATTGCTGAATTTCAATAATAGGTAGGCTGCAAATAGAAAAAACTAACAAAATCAATTAAATCATTTATTGAGAATTAACTGATTATGTGAAATACACAGTATAGAATAATGTTTATCTCATTATTAATTGTAAGTGTTGTGCTATGAAGCATTAATATCTTAAAGTTTATTATCAACTTAAGTATCAGTATATAAACATGCTTTTTTATCCAAGAACATGGTGTTAAACACCCCCAGTTTAAGGACAGGTTACAGACTGGTTCCAAATAGGAAAAGGAGTATGTCAAGGCTGTATATTGTCACCCTGCTTATTTAACTTATATGAAGAGTACATCATGAGAAACGCTGGACTGGAAGAAACACAAGCTGGAATCAAGATTGCTGGGAGAAATATCAATAACCTCAGATATGCAGACAACACCACCCTTATGGCAGAAAGTGAAGAGGAGCTAAAAAGCCTCTTGATGAATGTGAAAGAGGAGAGCAAAAAAGTTGGCTTGAAGCTCAACATTCAGAAGACGAAGATCATGGCATCTGGTCCCATCACTTCATGGGAAATAGATGGGGAAACAGTGGAAACAGTGTCAGACTTTATTTTTTGGGGCTCCAAAATCACTGCTGATGGTGACTGCAGCCATGAAATTAGAAGACGCTTACTCCTTGGAAGAAAAGTTATGTCCAACCTAGATAGCATTTTCAAAAGCAGAGACATTACTTTGCCGACTAAGGTCCGTTTAGTCAAGGCTATGGTTTTTCCTGTGGTCATGTATGGATGTGAGAGTTGGACTGTGAAGAAGGCTGATGTCCCATCACTTCATGGGAAATAGATGGGGAAACAGTGGAAACAGTGTCAGACTTTATTTTTTGGAGCTCCAAAATCACTGCTGATGGTGACTGCAGCCATGAAATTAGAAGATGCTTACTCCTTGGAAGAAAAGTTATGACCAACCTAGATAATATATTCAAAAGCAGAGACATTACTTTGCTGACTAAGGTCTGTCTAGTCAAGGCTATGGTGTTTCCTGTGGTCATGTATGGATGTGAGAGTTGGACTGTGAAGAAGGCTGAGCACCGAAGAACTGATGCTTTTGAACTGTGGTGTTGGAGAATACTCTTGAGAGTCCCTTGGACTGCAAGGAGATCCAACCAGTCCATTCTGAAGGAGATCAGCCCTGGGATTTCTTTGGAAGGAATGATGCTAAAGCTGAAACTCCAGTACTTTGGCCACCTCACGTGAAGAGTTGACTCATTGGAAAAGACTCTGATGCTGGGAGGGATTGGGGGCAGGAGGAGAAGGGGACGACTGAGGATGAGATGGCTGGATGGCATCATGGACTCGATGGACGTGAGTCTGGGTGAACTCCAAGAGATGGTGATAGACAGGGAGGCCTGGTGTGCTGCGATTCGTGGGGTCGCAAAGAGTCAGACACGACTGAGCAACTGAACTGAACTGAATACTTCCTAAGTCCCACTTGATTTCTCACTTCAGAATGTCTGGCTCCAGGTGAGTGATCACACCATTGTGGTTATCCAGGTCATTAATACCTTTTTTGTATCATTCGTCTGTGTATTCTTGCTACCTCTTCTTAATCTTTTCTGCTTCTTTTAGGTCCTGGCCATTTCTGTCTTTATTGTGCTCCTCTTTGTATTAAATCTCTTGTTATCTCCAATTTTCTTGATGAGATCTCTAGTCTTTTCCATTCTATTGTTTTCTGCTATTTCTTTTCGTTGTTCACTAGAGAAGGCTTTCTTACCTCTCCTTGATCTTCTCTGGAACTCTGCATTCAGTTGGGTATATCTTCCCTTTCTTTGTCTTTCCCTTCTCTTTCTTTCTCAGCTATTTGTAAGGCCTCTTCAGATAGACACTTTGCCTTCTTGCATTTCTGGAAATGGCTTTGGTCAGCATCTTATGTACAATGTTGTGAATGTAACAATTACTGTTTGTTAGTTTTAATATGAGCATGGTCATTATTAAACTTTTCTGTATAAATTTATTTCTCTTTTGAGCTAATTTCAGTCATCCTGGAGATTAATAATTATCATCACTCTTAATTTCCAAGGCATTTGCATCATGCTTTAGTCACTATTTTAGAAATAGCACTGTTCAAAAACTGTGATCTGAAAAATATTCTTGTTGTTATTGTCTTGCTGCTGGTAGTGATGATGATGGCGTTTGTGATTACAGTAATCAATAATGACATAATTGTTCTTTGTGTCTAAGAATGTGCAACATTTTTGTCATATATATGAAAAAAAAAATATATATATATATATCTTCCTAGGTGACTCAGTTATAATGAATACACTTGCCAGTGCACAAGATGCTGGAGACAAGGGCTTAATCCCTGGGTCAGGAAAATCCCCTGGAGGAGGAAATGGCAACCCACTCCAATATTCTTGCCTGGAAAATTCCATGGACAGAGGAGTCTGGTGGACTACAGTCCATGAGGTCCTAGAGTTGGACATGACTGAAGTGACTTACTGCACACACATAAACACACAGACACATATGTTGTATAGAGGAATATTTTGACTTGTAATGTTAAATCAAATGTTTTTATTTTGTTACTCAGTTTCTCTCTGCTCTTATTTATTTTTGTCAACTAGATCTGTTTAGTCTCCCTAAATTTCCAACATATTTTGGTTTGTATATTTAGTAGCTACATTTTTTTGTACATATGGGTATTTTAACCATGTTTCTTAGTCATTTGTAACTTCTATCAGTATATAAGCTTTTTAAAATCCCACTTAATTTTATTCTTAAATTTCAGCCAACATAATGTGAATATGATTACCTCTGATTTATTTTTATTTACATTTGCTTGTTGTCCCTTTGCCCACTTTTTCATTTAAAACATTTATTTTACTTTTCTTTTAAGAGGGCTCTTTTTTTTCCCCTTTTTCTTATAAAACCTAGCTGAGTTAGGATTTTTTTTACAAAGACAAACTAATTTTTTAATGAATGGAAAAAGACAAAATAGTTATTCCACTTTAGCTACAACAAATGACCTGTTGAATCTTTTTATGTGTCTTCATATTCTTTTTTTCTTTTTTTTTTCTTATATTATTTGTGGAGTGTTCTATATACTTGGACTTCCAATCACTTATTCGGAGAGTTTAATATTTTCTACATGTCAGGCACTGTTCCAGAAAGATGAGATAAATAAAATAGAAGGGAGGGAAAAAAAAAAAAAACACCCTCCATGGAGCTCAATTATAATTAGGTACATTTTATTTTCTATGGTAGTCTGAATGTTTGTGTTCCACCAAAATTCATATATTGAAATTCTAATGTGCAATATGATGGTATCAGGAGGTGGGGCCTTTGTTATAACTAAAGTGGAATAGCTATTTTGCATTCCTCCATTTATAAAATATGAGTTTACTTCCCTTTTCTGAGATTACTGCCCTTATCAAAGAGGTTTGAGAGCACTTCCTCATTTACCAAGGGAGGACACAGTGAGAAGTCAACTGTCAGAAACCCAGAAGAGGGCCTTCACTAGAACTTCACAGTGTTCACCTGACACCTTGTTCCTGAACGCCCATCCTCTTGAACAATGAGCAATAAATTTATGCTGTTTATAAGCCACAGAGTTCATGATACTTTATTATAGCAGCCAAGACAGACTAAGAATTTTAATTTAAAATATATTTCCTATCAAGATGCTGAACTTCTCACTGTCTTTAACACCCACAGTGAGCTCTTTTGAGGGAGATTTTGAACTCTCCTCTCATCTTCTTACTCCTATCCTGAGTAAAAACTGTGAAACATTTTCTTTCCTGTTGTCAACATACATCTCCAAATTTCACATTTACCTGTCTTACTAAAATTTTCCTTTCAGTATGACTATTCTGTTTCAAGAGTTGATATCTGCTTTTTTTTTTTTTAATATATATAATACAGACTATTTTTGTACTTACATTGTCAGTCATTGCTCATAACTATTCCATATTTCTCGATTATAAGATCTTTGTCTTGATGTTACTTGATCAGAGTTTTTTTTTTCTATCAAAGTTTTTGTGGATAAATTATGCTGTTCCTGGAGTTTTCAAATGCTTGCATGTCTGCAAATGTTTTTGTTTATCTTATTGGCATATGTTGTCTCAGGTAACAACTATGGGATTACAGTTCTGTTCCCTCTGTAAATGTTTGTCTCCTTTCTTCAAGGTATTCTTGAATATTTTGAAGTCAGTGCTATTATTATTTCCAATTTACACGTGAGGAAATAAGGCCTAAAACTGCATTATCTCACCTAAGTCACAGAATATGATAGAACCTAGTTCTCCACAGATTCCACATCCTACACTTATAACTGTTTTGTTCTAGAGAAGTTCAACTGCTCAACTGTTGTTGACTAGAGAGGTAGTTAGAGACCCTGTAAGTCCAAAGAATAGTGAGAAAAGCCAATTTCTCGACTTGAGGCCTTTTTCTGAACTTTTCTTTTTCTTTTTTTTTTTGCTTTTTTGTTTGTTTTTGATCTAGAATATTCTTAGATCCTCCTTTGACCAAATCTCCTCATTATTATTCAGATCTCAGCTTATAGGTTTCTTTTCAGAGATGCTTTCCTAGAACTTAGCATTTAAATAAAATAACTATCCATTAGTATGCACTCATACTCATACTTGTTTATATCTATGTAGTTATCTATTTATTTATATTCTTAAGTATCAGATTCACATATAAATCCCTAGATGATAGAAACCTTGTCCTCCTAGTTCTTTTTGTTATTCTTATTATATTACAAACAATGTGTCTGGTTCTGTCTCCATCTCCTGGCACAGAGTTTCTAAAACCTTTGGAATATCCATGTGACATGAGTAGTTTGTTATTTATGAGCCCTTCAGATCACATCTGACTTTATGCTAGAAAGATGACTACAGAAGGGTGAGGCACCTTGATTCCACTGAAGGAGGGCTTGAAAGCTCTGTTCTTCAAACCCTCCCCAGTCATTCCCCTATATGTCTTCATTTGGCTGATCTAATATGTATCCTTTATAGTAAAACTGTAATAGTATTTTACTTCCCTGAGATCTGTGAGTCATTCAAGCAAGTTTTTTTTTAATGTGAGGGGAGCTGTGGAAAACCTCAGATTTATAATTTATCCAACTTACAATTTTAAGCTTTGTTAACTTATGTTTGAAGCACTTGGAATGCAAGGAAATATAGCTTACAGGAAAAAGTTGTTGTTCAGTCACCAAGTCACATCTGACTGTGACCTCATGGGCTGTAGCACTCCAGCCTCCCTGTCCTTCATCATCTCCCAAATGTAAGTGTATCTAATTTGGTTGTTGAAGAGAAAGGGACTTACTCCTTAGGAAGTTGGATTCTTCAAAATTTTTAACCATTTGCAGTGAGAAATACGTGGACTTGCAACTCTCTTTGTGACTAGCATCTGAAATAAAGGCAGCCTTGTGTGGTAGTTCAGTTTAGTTACTCAGTCGTGTCTGACTCTGCGATCCCATGGACTGCAGCACACCAGGCCTCCCTATCCATCACCAACTCTCAGAGTTTACTCAAACTCATGTCCATTGAGTCGGTGATGCCATCCAACCATCTCATCCTCTTGTCCCCTTCTCCTCCCACCTCCAATCTTTCCCAGCATTAGGCTCTTTTCAAATGAGTCAGTTATTTGCATCAAGTGTCCAAGTATTGGACATCAGTCCAATCCAATGAACATCAACATCAGTCCTTCCAATGAACACTCAGGACAGATCTCCTTTAGGATGGACTGGTTGGATCTCCTCGCAGTCCAGGGGACTCTCAAGAGTCTTCTCCAACACCACAGATCAAAAGTATCAATTCTTCGGTGCTCAGCTTTCTTTATAGGCCAACTCTCACATTCATACATGACTACTAGAAAAGCCATAGCCTTGACTAGATGGACCTTTGTTGGCAAAGTAATGTCTCTGCTTTTTTAATATGCTGTCTAGCTTGGTCATAAATTTTCTTCCAAGGAGCAAGCATCTTTTAATTTCATGGCTGCAGTCTCCATCTACAGTGATTTTGGAGCCCATGAAAATAAAGTATCTCAGTTTCCATTGTTTCCCCATCTATTTGCCATAAAGTGATGGGGCTGGATGCCATGATCTTCGTTTTCTGAATGTTGAGTTTTAAGCCAATTTGTTCACTCTCCTCTTTCACTTTCATCAAGAGGCTCTTTAGTCCTTCTTTGCTTTCTGTCATAAGGGTGGTGTCATTTGCCTTTTTGAGGTTATTGATATTTCTCCTGGCAATCTTGATTCCAGCTTGTGCTTCATCCAGTCCAGCATTTCTCGTGATGTACTCTGCGTATAAGTTAAATAAGCAGGGTGACAATATACAGCCTTGACATACTTCTTTCCCAATTTGAAACCATGTCCAGTTCTAAAGCTTCTTGACCTGCATTCAGATTTCTCAGTAGGCAGGTCAAGTAGTCTAGTATCAAGTCCTTAATCTGGGTAATGTACTTTAACTCTGAGTGGTTAGTGCCAGAATTGAATTTGTAGTACATAAATTTGGACAAAACTAATCTCCAACATTTTGAGCTAGACTAGGCACATGATATGTACTAATTTAAAATTTGTTGAATAATTGACTAAAGGAATGTTGTAGTAAACTAGATAACTTTTGGCCCATGGACTTATTTTCAACTAGTATCTTTGAGTATCAGTCCTTGTAGCAGTCTCTAATGGACAACTACCTGCTGCTTCCTATGTGTAAATTGTATCTTGCCTTAAATCAGAAAAGTAGTGTTTTGACAGTTGATACATTTTATCTAGAAATATTAGTCCATGCCTCTTCCTTGCCTGCTTTCTGCTGTCATCAATGTTAAAACATACTACATTGTGGATTATTTTGCTCTCTCTTTCATAACAGTACTAAATAGTAGGTCCCCTTCTCTTCAATTACCAAATTAGATATATTCACACTTCCCTATAATCCATATTTTCTTGCATCATAAATGCTTTAAGCACCTGTCAACACAACTTAAAGTTATAATTCAAGTTTTTCAGACACTCTCTTCAAGAACATCTCTTCTAATTCTCTTTCTCTTAGGCCTCTTTGACAAAAGGCAGTTTGCTTGAAAAATGCAATTATCATCTATATATCACAGAGTAATATCATCTGTTCACAAATAATCTAGCAATTGCTAAAGCATTTCAAGCTCTAAAATAGAAAATACTGAGTTTGCAATCTTTGGTGTGTATAATTACTTAATTAAAGAATGTGAAAGAAAACACTAATTTTTCCAGATCATTAGGTATATTGCTACTGCAATGAGTGAACTAAAGGACTTATTATGTTGTGTAAGAATTATATTGTTAGCATAAATAATACACATCAAAGCACCAGATATGGTATAAAGATGTGGGTGCTTAGAAAAGTAGTAAAGATTACTGTCTTCTCAAATCTTACCTAAATAGACCTTTGAGTTTGTCTAGCAAAACCATTATTTCAGAAAACATACATATTTTTGTAATATAAATAACTTTAATCTGGTAGGAATTTAGTTATAAATCTGAATGTAATTCTTGATTGCTCTAATATTCAACCTTTAGGCTTTTCCAAAATACTGTTAATTTTCAGGATAATTAGTATCATTTTGCTGCTCAGTTATTCTTATATTTAAAACTACTGATTAAATACTATACTGACATAGAAAATGTCCTACTGGGACTCAAATAACTTTGTTTACACAATATCATAGGTATATCATAGGTGAAGTCGCTCAGTCGTGTCCGACTCTTTGCGACCCCGTGGACTGTAACCTACTAGGCTTCTCCGTCCGTGGGATTCTCCAGGCAAGAATACTGGAGTGGATTGCCATTTCCTTCTCCAGGGGATCTTCCCAACCCAGGGATCGAACCCAGGTCTCCTGCATTGAAGGCAGATGCTTTAACCTCTGAGCCACCAGGGAAGCCCCGTTTACACAATAACCATATAATTTTACATTATCTTTTACTTCATTTAAACAATAGTGCCTTATATTTTACGCCTGAGTAGTCTGACAAAAAAACTAATGTAACTTCAAAATTTATTATAAAGATCAAAGTACTAAAAGTAAATGTTTGTATTAGAGTGATCAAATCCATTCTGACCATAATATAAAGATACGTTACTTTATATATATATATATATATATATATACACACACACACACATACATACATATACAATTAGGACACTGAAGAGATCATAGAGTCTGTAAGTATATATTGTTTTGTGTCACAAAACTTGAAATCCTAGTATTAAATTAGGTTCCCTCAAATTTCTCTTTTTTGTCCTTTGAGAAAATAATTTTAAATATATATTTTGAAAATAGCTCTATTTTTAATAATATAAATTATAATGCCAATATGTAATCTTAAGTGTTTTAGAAACTTTAAAGAAGGAAAAAGTAATATTACTCAGCACCTGATTAGGATGTTGTACAATCTCCTAATATGAACTGAATCACAGAACTAATTTGGACTATGAAGAGACTGGAAACCACAGATGGATTCATTGCCTTTGGGAGCTGACTTCTGAAGGTTGATTTATTTTCAGTAGAATTCTGTATTTATGGAGAGGTGAGCAGTGGGAACAGAGAGAGAGAGGAGAGAAGGAAAGAAAAAAACAGGGAGAAAAACTTTCAGCCTGGACAAAACTGGACATTAAGAACCAAAATCACACATTTTGTCTATATCAATATAACATTTTTTTCTTTCTTCATTAGCATGAATTTTCTATTTTTCTGTTTTTATTAGTATTATTTTATTCCAAGAATCAACTACCCTGCCAAATTATTTTGATTATTCATTATAGGAACTTCCAGAAAATCATATGAACCAAACTTTCAATAGAAAATATAAACAGGAAATTTACTGTGCCCTAAGGAAGACCCAGCAGTGGCCACAGAACAGGAAAAGGTCAGTCCTCATCCCAATTCCCAAGATGAGTAGTACTGAAGAATGTTCTAACTAGCAGACAGTTGTGCTCATCTCCCATGCTAGTAAGGTTATGCTTAAAATCTTCCATGCTAGGCTTAAGCATTATGCCAACCAAGAACTTCCAGATATCGAACCTCGGTTTAGAAAAGGAAGAGGAACCAGAGATCAAATTCCAACATTCACTGAATCATAGAGAAAACAAAGGATTCCAGAAAAACATCTACCTCTGATTCATTGACTATGCTAAAGCCTTTGATTGTGTGGATCATAACAAACTGTGGAAAGCTCTTAAAGAGATGGGAATGCCAGACCATCTTACCTGTCTCCTGTGAAACTTGTATGCGGGTCAAGAAGCAACAGTTAGAACCCTGTATGGAACAGCTAATTGGTTCAAGATTGAGAAAGAAGTATGACAGGGCTGTCTGTTGTCACCCTGTTTGTTTAATCTATATGCTGAGTACATCATGAGAAATGCCTGACTGGATGAATTACAAGCTGAAATTAAGATATTCCAGAGAAATAGCAACAACCTCAAATATGCTGATGATACCACTCTGATGGCAGAAAGCAAAGAGGAACTAAAGAGCATCTTATGAGGGCAGAAGAGGAGAGTGAAAGAGCTGGCTTAAAACTAAATATTAAAAATAATAATAAGATCATGGCATCTGGCACATTCAATTCAGTTCAGTTCAGTCACTCAGTTGTGTCTGACTCTTTGTGACCCCATGAATTGCAGCACGCCGGGCCTCCCTGTCCATCACCAACTCCCAGAGTTTACCCAAACTCATGTCCATCGAGTCAGTGATGCCATCCAACCATCTCATCCTCTGTCATCCCCTTCTCCTCCTGCCCCCAATCCCTCCCAGCATCAGGGTCTTTTCCAATGAGTCAACTCTTCACATAAAGTGGCCAAAGTATTGGAGTTTCAGCTTCAGCATCAGTCCCTCCAATGAACACCCAGGACTGATCTCCTTTAGAATGGACTGGTTGGATCTCCTTGCAGTCCAAGGGACTCTCAAGAGTCTGCTCCAATACCACAGTTCAAAAGCATCTGGCCCATTACTCCATGGCAAATAGAAGGGGAAAAAGTGGAAGTAGTGACAGATTTCCTCTTCTCGGGCTGTAAAATCACTGCAGATGGTGACTGCAGCCATGAAATCGAAAGGCAATTGCTTCTTGGCAGGAAAAGCTATGACAAACTTAGACAGTGTATTGAAAAGCAAAGACATTACTCTGCCAACAAATGTCGACATGGTCCAGGCTATGGTCTTCCCAGCAGTCCTTTATAATTGTGAGAGCTGGACCGTAAAGAAGGTAAGGTGCCAAAGAACTGATGCCTTCAAACTGTGATGCTAGAGAAGACTCCTGAAAGTCCTCTGGACAGCAAAGAGATCAAAGTGGTCAATCTTAAGGAAAATCAACCCTGAATATTTGTTGGAAGGACTGATGCTCAAGCTTAGCTCCAGTATTTTGGTCATTTGATACAAACATACAGCTCATTGAAAAAGTCCCTGTTGCTGGGAAAGATTGAGGGCAGTCTTAGGAGAAGAGGGCATCAGAGTATGGGATGGCTGGATGGTATCACTGATGCAATGGACATGACCTTGGGCAAACTTCAGGGGATGCTGAGGGACAGGGAGGCATGGCACATTACAATTCATGGGGTCACAAAGAGTTGGACATGACTGAGTGACTGAAAAACAACAAAAGATTCTTTGAATCTCTTACCTCAAAATCCTTATCTTGTTTCTGAGTCCTGGGCTATTGTATCATGATCCTTACCCAATCCTAAAAAATCTTTCTCTCCTCATTCAAAATCCTGCTTTAAACCAAGCTTCTAACCTTCAAAAAATTCTGACCTCACCTTGCCCTCTCCCAGACACTGTAAAATTTTTGTGAAGTATTTTTTCCCTTCCTATAGTGAAGAGTAAACTTAGTTTTGGCTTATCAAGAGACTGAGTTTGTAATGTTTAGAAAACCAACGTTTTATAATAACATTGTTTATCCATATTAGTGAAATGGAAAAAGTCTATCATACTCAAAAAATGATGAAGAAATATTTTAGAAAAAAAGACTATAGGAATAAGGTCAAAAGGAAAGAAAGCAAAGAAAGATAAAGCAGTTATGGAACTGGTAGAAAGCATGAGGAAATAGTAGTGTGAAACCTCAGAAAAATTATTAAAAAGATTAAACAAGAAGGCAGATGCTAGAAGTTTTCTTTGTGTAGGACAATCTGAAATGAAAATCCCGAACGTGTCATTTTCTTTCTTTATCTGTTCTTTGGCAAAAACACTAATTTGAAAAGATACTTGCACTCTAATGTCCAAAGGAGCATTGTTTACAATTTCCAAGATCTGGAAGCAACCTAATTTTCAATCAATAGATAATAAATAAGATGTGATACACACACACACACACACACAGTGGAATGCTACCCAGCCATAAAAAAAAGAATGAAATTTTGCTATCTGCAATAATGTGAATAGACTTGAAGGTCATTGTGTCAAGTAAAATAAATCAGCCAGAGAAAGACAAATACTGTATGATATCACTTATACGTGGAAGCTAAAAGTATAACAAACTAGTGAATACAACCGAAAAAGAAGTAGACTTGCAGAGACCAAACTCACAGTTAGTTACCAGTGGGAGGTGAGGGTGATAAAGGGGTAGAGGATTGGGAGCTAAAAAGAAAAAGAAAAAAAAATGTTACAGGCTCAAAAAAATAAAAGAAAAGAAAGAAAAAAGAAACCTCCTTTGTGACTTCTAATTGTATTTAATAAAAAACAAACAACTTTTTAATATAACTTTAATGATTTTGTTTGGTGTGTGTGTTTTTTTTAACTGTAGCTTTCAAGCTATAGTAATTATAATTATGTACATTATTATCTATGTTACCTGAGTTATTTGTTAAATATCCACACAAACATTTTTTTCAGTTAAATTTTCAACATGTAAGCATACAATATTGTACTTATCCACTCTGATGTATTTTAATATGTTTCTGTTATTAGAAAATGTTTTATAAAGGCAAATTCTATATTTCATTCATCATTACAATAATCAGTGCCAACATGTTACAGAAATTTGACTCTCATTTCAAGTAAAATAAATCTTATTCCAATTATACTGTGATTGCTTTTAAAACTATTTTCAAAAACTGCAAAAGTTAATTCATGATGATAGAAGTCAGAATATAATTACCTTTTTCTGGATGGTGATTCAGTAGAACAGGGCACAAAGAAACTTCCTTTGTGTTAATAGAAATCCGAGTTGTTTTTCTATTTGTTATTGGTTACTTGGAAATATTCTTTTGTCAAAACTCATCAGATTTATATTTAAGGTTTGAATTTCACAGTATAAAATTTTTACTTAAATAGAAGGGGCAGCTAGGACAAATGTCTTTAAAATAATGTACCCTGGAACCATAATTTCACTTAAATCCTTCAGTCCTTCATATTCGTGCATTCAGAACATATTTATTGATTGCCTTTTTCACAGATAAGCACATGAAGTACCTAAAGGAAGCCTGTGACTTTATAAAAAACAGAGATGAAAGGGTCTGAAGTTGATTTTACTGGGGATGTTGGATGGAATGTTTCAGGTAGAAAGTCTAAAAAGGACAGAAACCTAGCCCTCCACTACATTTCAACTTGAGCACAAAGCAGCTTTTATTTTACCTCTTCTCCTATGTATAGCTGTTCCAAGAAGGTTTTATGATTTTGTTTATTTATTCATTTGGGAAATAATTAAATACATAAAATGTTTTGTTTTCTTAAAACAAAAAATAAAAATTAAGCAATTGAACACTAGGCCCACACTGTAAGTCATCATTTAAAATAGCATACATGTTTTTATTTTCAATCTTGGTCTAATAGGCAAAATGCATTTCCAACCATTTTCCCCTTCCAACACTTATTCAATGTTCTAGCTTTATTGAGCTATTTAAATTTGCAATCTCTCCATCTCTCACCTTGAGAACTTATCATCTGCTGGCAGAGAAATAAAGAGAATGGAGAGTGGAAGGAGTGATGAGGAGAAAAAATTGCAGCAAACACAAGAATTATAAAAAAGTTCAAAATGAATTTGCCTAACTGTGTTAAAGCTCAAGCCTATATCTTGTGTATGAATATAAAATATGGACTGGTTATTCTTTCCATTAACTTTCATAATATAATATATTTCTCCTCTAGGACTAGATAGATTAATATATATTTTTCTGCATATTTCTATATGTAGTCAGTTTTACGTATGGTTGCATCTCCAGAACTCCGCATAAGGAAACACTCAATTTTTTGTTAACTGAAAGAAGTAATATTTGCCATTAGATGTTATGAGTGACAATATTATCTTATCAATTTATAATTATCTCAATGGGAGGACTGAAACTGTGGATAATTTTATTAGGGACTATGAATTAGTTTCTATTCTAAGTGTTTAATAACATTTTGAATGGTTTTGCAAGTTTCAAAATATGTGAAATGGTTTTTAAATTTTCTGTGGAAACTGTATGTTCTATAGTATATTCCAGCAAGGAGTTTTATTACTGTCTCTTATACACATCTTAAGTGGACTAATGCAGTTTAAACTCATGTTCAGGGGTCAACTATAATAATTTATGTGGTCACCTTAGTGAACCTTGCTTATTTTCTTACATATTTTTTCAGTTGATTCTCATGGATTTTTTTCATATAGGCAATGAGATTATCAGCAAATAGTGATTGCTTGTTTGTTTCCTAATCCATTTACCTTTAACTTTCTTAATTGCATTGTCTTTTGCCTCTGAAAAATGTTAATAATGGTGAATAGATATCCTTGTCTTATTTCCAAACTTTCTAGGGATGTTTCTAGCGTTTTTATTATTAATAGTTTCTTATATCTATTATCCCTGGAGAAGGCAGTGGCTGCCCACTCCAGTATTCTAACCTGGAGAGTCCCATGGACAGAGGAGGCTGGTGGGCTACAGTCCATGGGGTCCCAAAGAGTCAGACACGACTGAGTGACTAAGCACACATACCTATTATAGTTAGGATGTGTGTGTATAAAGTTTCTGCCAGTGCAGGAGATGTAAGGGATGTGGGCTGTCTCTTATACACATCTAGATGTGTATAAGAGACAGGGCATATGTCTTGGACATACTTATAAAAGTTACATTAAAAATTATGGCTTGCTAGTGAAAAAATATGTGTGCTATGGATGATTTTATTTTTTTTTTGTAAAATCAAATAATAAAACAAAAAGTATTTTTTTTCTGTTAGAGCTTTTAATATTATCTCAAAACATTTTCCCAAAACATTTCATATTTTATTAGAAGTTACTATATTGATATATTTTTTGGTATAGATGTAATTAAATACTTGTAAGATTAAAATTATTTTTATTTTCATGTATCTTTGATTTATTTCTTATTTTTGCACATCTTGCTGAACTTCTTTCACCAATGTAAATTGTACTCTATGTTTCATTCACTTTCACTTGTGCTGCCACTAACCATATAGTGAGCCTTCATGGCACCTACTTCTTCATAGTATTTTGTTCACAACAGCATCAAGTGCAGTAAATAATCTTTCCTTTGACTTTGATATATAAAAGCCAGAAGCATCACTAGACTATGCCCTGTTGTTGGAAGCAAAATGCAGTGCAAGTCTAGTGGCAAGTAGATGTTCTGTGTGCCTTCACTTTACATCAAGTCATGGATAAAAGTTATATTGAAACTGAACTCAATAAAAATTATGATCTACTCCCAAATACTGTAAATGAAGGGGATTCTTTCTTAGATATCCTGAGAGCAAAAAAGAGAAAGAATACGTGCTCAGAAAAACAAATGAGCATGTTGTTTAAGGAAGTGGAATAAAACTGCTTTGATTTTTGGTTTAGTACATGTCATTTGTCAACAAAGTTGTCTAGCAATTCTTAATCTGTTTGAGATTATATACATCAATGCATATATACCTATAATATTTTACATGTTTGTGGAAGGAAGAAGAATTAAATTATGGGTTACATTACTTATAACTATAGAATTACAAGTTATGAATTATGTGCTACATAATCAAAGAAAAATAGAATTTTAATTGAAAACAATAGAATGAAAGCCCATTAATGAAAACTTCTAAAAATCTACTTAAATTTGTCATAATAAACTGCTTAATCTTCCTGTGATTATTACTATCTTGTGTTCAGTTCAGTTCAGTCGCACAGTCGTGTCTGACTCTTTGTGACCCCATGAACCACACCATGCCAGGCCTCCCTGTCCATCACCAACTGCTGGAGCCTACTCAAACCCATGTCCATTGAGTCAGTGATGTCATCCAACCATCTCATCCTCTATCATCCACTTCTCCTCCTGCCCTCAATCTTTCCCAGCATCAGGGTCTTTTCAAGTAAGTCAGTTCTTTACATCAGGTGCCCTAAGTATTGGAGTTTCAGCTTCAACATCAGTCCCTCCAATGAAAACCTAGGACTGATCTCCTTTAGGATGGAATGGTTGGATCTCCTTGCAGTCCAAGGGACTCTCAGGAGTCTTCTCCAGAGCCACAGTTCAAAAGCATCAATTCTTCAGCACTCAGCTTTCTTTATAGTCCAACTCTCACATCCATACATGACTACTGAAAAAACAATAGCCTTGACTAAACAGACCTTTGTTGACAAAGTAATGTCTGCTTTTTAATATGCTGTCTAGGTTGGTCATAACTTTCCTTCCAAGGAGTAAGCGTCTTTTAATTTCATGGCTGTAATCACCATCTTCAGTGATGTTGGAGCCCCCCAAAATAAAGTCTGCCACTGCTTCCACTGTTTCCCCATCTTTTTGCCATGAAGTGATAGGATCAGATGCCATGATCTTAGCTTTCTGAATGTTGAGCTTTAAGCCAACCTTTTCACTCTGCTCTTTCACTTTCATCAAGCTGCTTTTTAGTTCCTCTTCACTTTCTCCCATAAGAGTGATGTCATTTGTATATCTGGGTTTATTGATATTTCTCCCGGCAATCTTGATTTCATCTTGTGCTTCTTCCAGCCCAGGGTTTCTCATGATGTACTCTGCACATAAGTTAAATAAGCAGGGTGACAATATACAGCCTTGACGTACTCCATTTCCTATTTGGAACCAGTCTGTTATTCCATGTCCAGTTCTAACTGTTGCTTCCTGACCTGCATACAGATTTCTCAAGAAGAAGGACAGGTGATCTGGTAGTCCTATCTGTTTCACAATTTTTCACAATTTATTGTGATCCACACAGTCAAAGGCTTTGGCATAGTCAATATAGCAGAAATAGATGCTTTTCTGAAACTGTCTGGGTTTTTTGATGATCAAACAGATGTTGGCAATTTGATTTCTGGTTCCTCTGCCTATTCTAAATCCAGCTTGAACATCTGGAAGTTCACAGTTCAAGTATTGCTGAAGCCTGGCTTGGAGAATTTTGAGCATTACTTTACTAGTGTGTGAGATGAGTGCAATTGTGTGGTAGTTTGAGCATTCTTTGGCATTGTCTTTCTTTTGGATTGGATGAAAACTGATCTTTTCCATTCCTGTGGCCACTGCTGAGTTTTCCAAATTTGCTGACATATTGAGTGCAGCACTTTCACAGCATCATCTTTCAGGATTTGAAATAGCTCAACTGGAATTTTATCACCTCCACTAGCTTTGTTCACCTCCACTAGTGATGCTTCCTAAGACCCACTTGACTTTATTCCAGGATGCCTGGCTCTAGGTGACTGATCACACCATTGTGGTATATTCATATACATTAATTTATTATATCATGCAAATATATGTATGATACATGAGGAGTTTAAATTCAACCAGTCTAAGTGATTACTATGTCAAGCTTGCTCTTAGAAATTTGCAGTATAAATATATGGTTCAAGCAGTGCCTGATCCTAAGAAGTTTAAATATAACGGGGAAGAGAGGCACATGCCCAGATAATTGCAATGTGTACAGAATACTAGCACTGTGATTAAAGTAGAAACAAAGTGATATTGTAAAGAGAAGGGAAAGATGCATTCATATATTATGTCCCTTGTTTATTTTATGTACATTATAAAGTAGAAACAATGTAAATTTTTTTGTTTTCATTTAGTTTAGTTCAGTTCAGTTCAGTTGTTCAGTCGTGTATGACTCTTTGAAACTCCATGGATTGCAGCACAGCTGGATTCCTTGTCTATCACTAACTCCTGGAGTTTGCTCAAACTCTTGTCCAGTGCATCGTTGATGCTATTCAACCATCTCATCCTCTGTCATCCCCTTCTCCTCTTGCCTTCAATCTTTCCCAGCATCAGGGTCTTTTCCAATGAGTCTGTTCTTTGCATCACGTAGCCAAAGTATTGGAGTTTCAGTTTCAGTCTCAGTCCTTCCAATGAATATTCAGGACTGATTTCCTTTAGGATGGACTGGTTGGATCTCCTTGCAGCCCAAGGGACTCTCAAGAGTCTTCTCCAACACCACAGTTCAAAAGCATCAATTCTTTGGTGCTCAGCTTTCTTTAGAGTCCAACTCTTGTATCTATACGTGACTACTGGAAAAACCATTGCAAATGATTTATTAGTTTGTAGCAACAAACTCTAATATCTTCAGTCAGTTCAGTCACTCAGTCATGTCTGACTCTTTGTGAATCAATGGACTGCAGCACGCTAGGTCTCCCTGTCCATCACCAACTCCTGGAGATAACCCAAATTCATGTCCGTTGAGTCGGTGATGCTATCCAACCATCTCATTCTCTGTCATCCCCTTCTCTTCCTGCCTTCAATCTTTCCTAGCATCAGGGTCATTTCAAATGAGTAGGTTCTTCACATCAGGTGGCCAAAGCATTGGCGTTTCAGCTTCAACATCAGTCCTTTCAATGAACACTCAGGACTGATCTCCTTTAGGATGAACTGGTTGGATCTCCTTGCAGTCCAAGGAACTCTCAAGAGTCTTCTCCAACACCACAGTTCAAAAGCATCAATTCTTTGGTGCTCAACTTTCTTTAGAGTTCAGTACTCATATCCATACATGACTACTGGAAAAACCATAGCCTTGACTAGATGGACTTTGTTGGCAAAGTGATGTCTCTGCTTTTTAGTATACTGTCTAGATTGGTCATAACTTTCCTTCCAAGGAATAAGCATTTTTTAATTTCATGGCTGTGGTTACCATCTGCAACGATTTTGGAGCCCTCCCCCCCAAAAAAAAATATAAAGTCTGCCACTGCTTCCACTGTTTCCCCATCTGTTTGACAGAATGCTGGAGTGGGTAGCTGTTCCCTTCTCCAAGGTATCTTCCCCATCCAGGGATCAAATCCATGTCTCCCACATTGCAGGTGGATTCTTTACCAACTGAGTCACCATGGAAGCCCCAAAATACTGGAGTGGGTAGCCTATCCGTTCTCCAGAGGATCTTCCCGACCCAGGAATCGAACCTGGGTCTTCTGCATTGCAGGTAGTTTCTTTACCAGCTGAGCTACCAAGGAAGCCAGTAGTAGTTATAGTGCGTTTTTTTTTTCTCTAAATGCATACCATTTGAAGATCACAGTTCTTTCAATTATTTTGCTGTTACCAATTTATACCTCACAAATATGTATTTCCTATCCTTTCTCTTTCCTGCAGCTTCCATCTGTCACCTTGTCATTTCCTACAGACATCTCAGGATCAGCATGTTCACAAGCATACACCTGACTTTTCTTATTTCCTGCCCATTGATGCATACCAAAATATATCCATTACTGTGTGTTTTTGCTCTACCACATATAACATTATATATTCAGGAGTACAGTTATATGTGTTAACATCTTAACGTTTCACTGGGCACCAGTTTTTTTTTTTTTTTCTGGCTAACCTTCAAAGTGATTTTTTTTTCTTTTATTTTGAAATTTCAATATATCTCTACAGTTTGTCTTTTCCATATGCTATGATTTGTATGACTCTACTTTGCCTCTAAATTAACCTTGGAATAGCCCTCTGAGGACATCCCTTTTATAAATCACTTTTTTCTTTTTCTATAGTTTCAAGTGCAACTCATATGTGGTTTTACAAAATGTATGTATGTATATATATACAGATAATTTTATCAATGTTTATTCCTTCCTGTTTAGGACTACATATGTTGAATATAAGAGTACATTGATGAAGTTCTTCTAGATTATAGATAAGTGCTGGGTACAGAGTTTATACAAAAGTTTAGGCAAGATTCAAGTTCAGAGAAAAAAATTTTCATTTCTGGATAGGATAAAAGTAAACCCATTTAGCAAATATGTATACTTACATTAATGGCAGGGACTTCTGGTGATTAATCTACCATATTATGGGTACCCCATAATCAGATATGGTTATAAAATCATCTACTCACAACTAAAGCCTTTGGTTGTTTGGCCAGTATACTCTGTGTATGAGACAAAAAGGAACGTAGATTAGCAACTGATCTACGGTATAGTCTACATTCAGTAGGATAGAACTCGTTGACTTAAAAATGTTCACAACCTAGAAGTTGAGAATTATGTTTTATTTGGTGGGAATTTTTAGGACTTCAAGCCCAGGAAACAGCATTTCAAGTAACCTTGAAAGAGCTGTTTCAAAGAAGCGGAGGGGAGAGGAGCCAGATTATATAGACGCTTGAAATAAGGGGCAGGTAGTCTGAACATTAAATGATTATTGTTAACTGAGGAAGACCAGATATTTCAAGTTAAGTTTAGTGCTTTTCTATGCATGAGAAGAGTCTAGGCTTACTGACATTGTTTTTTTTCATATGCATTTCAGCTCTCTGGGGCCAGCTTCATGTGATTTGATTTTTCACATCCTTAGTTACTTGCTCACCACTATAGGGAGTGGCAGCAGCTCTTGGCGGCAGCTTGATGGCTACCAGATAGCACGCGTTGTTCTTCCTGGGCTCGTAAATTCATATTTCATGGGCCGGAATCCTGATGGCTGTGACATCCTTGTTTATTGATATGGCAGGAAACGCTCCATTTCACAAAATCAAGCATTGAAGGTGTTTTATTGATTCCTAAGTGACACTTCAGCTAATCAACAAACATTTTACTGTTTTATTAAGCTACCACAATTCATTCTGAGGTATGAACGTACTCCTGTACTTCCTTCACCATAAGTGCAGTCAATTCTGGTCAGAATTGACATTTTGTGGGGTGCCACAAAATGTAAAGAAAATAACTTATTTTTTAAGTCTCTGAATGAGAATCTAGAAGAAGCTTTTGACCAGATAAGAGAAGCTTCTTCAGAACTATGCATCTATTACCACAAAGCCAAATACAACCTTCTCCATGATGAAAGTGGTCTAATATAATCAACCTGTCACCAGAGGATGGTTGGGCTGTACTGTACTGGTGCTAGTTATCATGTAGCAGTAGCAGTAGGTAACCAGTTAGCCTTAATTAGGGGAAATGCATATTATTGAGCCAGTGTAGCCAGCTCTCCATTCCTGCTACTATGGAGAGCTTGTAAATAAGCTCATTGAGCAAATAGCAAGATAGATGGAGAACGAGACTGGTTAAGATCCATAGGAAAAGTGATCTTATTTCACCTTATTATTGAAAGTCTACCTCTCTCCCCTCTTGAATTCTCTTTGGTAGGTCTCTACATGGTATACAGATATCATACATTTTTTTGACCATTCTGAAAGGTCCATATAAGTAGCTCTTTTATAGTTTATCTTTCAGTGATTTTTCTAGTTTTATTCTTTCAAAGTCCTGACCAGCCAACAAAGCCCTTAGCTCCTGTTGATTAATTAGTGTAGATTCATGACTCAGACTATTTTTTCTTCCATATGAAGAGAAAAATTATATGTAAGGACCAAAATGTCTGTTCCTTATGACTAATATCTTTCATAGACATTCTTGAAACTTTGCTGTAATGCAGTAGCCGTCCACCTTGGACTGATGTCGTTATACTGTGAAGACCCAATTATAAACCATAACTGTGTTTTTCCTTCCTTTTTAAACTGGAAAGAGGGATTCTCCATGAAGTCATCAGTGTTGGTTGAAGAGTTGCAACAAAGCAATAAGAGCAGACATTATAGGTATCTGAGCTGATTGTATTTTATATAAACTTTTGCCTCTGTACCTGCTTAGATATTATCTCAGATATATAACTTCCATTTATAATGAAAGGTTTTGGTGTAGGCCTGACTTTGATTTAGGGTCAATTTATGATGAGTAGTTTTAGTTTCATGGTGTCCCACAGTCAGGCATTCAAGAACTACCAGCATCTAGTCACAAGCCAAAGGCTGCTCTTCAAATGGAGAATAGTTGTTAACAAGGGAAATAATAAAACATTAGGGATTTGGGCTGCAATTATCCAATTGAAGTTTGCCAGTGTCTCATAGATCATTCCTATCTGTCACAGGCACTTTCAATACTTTCTGGTCTGAAGATGATAAAGCTTATAGTGGTTTTATATTGTGTCAACATAGCTAAGCTGAACTGTTTTCCAAAGGCAAATTTCCTTGTATGATTTTTAGTTAGATCTGGCCCCAAGAGAAATTTTTGTGAGATTTGAAGTAAAGAAGGAGCGCAATCATTATACTCTGAATGTTGACATGGTGTGCCAGGCACCACTGCAGCTTGTGTACCTAGTCACTAATCTGCTGGTTCACACTGTTGATGGAGGACAGCAGCCAAGCCTGCAGCTTCTCTGGCTTCTGTCAGATTTATTTCTTTTCAGTTTCACTGAGCCCTTCAGTTCAGTTCAGTTCAGTTCAGTCACTCAGTTGTGGCCGACTCTTTGCGACCCTTAGCTAGGTATATGTTCAGTTTTATAGCAAAGTGTGCCATCTTCCTTTATAGGTCGCTTGCATTGTCAAGGTTTTCATCAATGAGAACAAGACATGTATTATTGTCTTCCTAGGTTCCAACTTGTTCTAATGAATTTCTATTTGTTATTACTTCCCCTGATTCAAGATCAGGTTTTTCCTCACTTGACTATCCTGCAGACCTATAGTTATCCCTCTCCTCTGTAACACTCATATCCAAATATGGCAGAGTGTGACTTTTAGAAGATTCCCAAATATTTCCACCTGTATTTTTCTCTAGTGTTCTAATCACACTAGGTCATGGGTATCATTTCTGAAGTCTGAACGTGTTTAGGTTCATCTTTGCTTTCATATTCTAATTCCTTGGACTTACCGGGTGATGATAGTGGTAAAGAAATCATCTGCCAGTGCAGGAGATGTAAGGGATGTGGGTTCCATCCCTAGGTTTGGAATATCTCCTGTAGGAGGGCAGGGCAACCCACTCCAGTATTCTTGCCTGTAGAATCCCATGGACAGAGGGGCCTGGTGAGCTACAGTCCATAGGGTCATAAAGAGTAGGACACAACTGAAGAAGCTTAGCACACATACACACATTCTAATTCTTTCTAGGAGTTTTAAGTACTGAAAAGAGTATGCAATCACAGATAGCTTTCTGATTTAATATCATTAACAGTATTTTGTGATAGATTGAAAATATCTATATTTCCACTGATTTCTTTTACTTAAGTCATTGACATTTGCATTTGTTTTGATAATATTTTATTTAAATATCAAAATAAGTGTAGTTTTTTATTGAATATTAATACATTAGCTGAAATGAAACCTAAAAGAGAAGCTCCAGAGTTAATAATCAGTTATATTTATTTTAAAATTCTGAAATCTTAGAATGTAATGCCGTTATTCAGGAATTAGTTTCAAGACAGAAGTTGTATTCTGTAGACGTGTTTTTGGCTATACTGTGGTATATTTCCTCAATTATATTTCTTATATATTTAATGAATTTGGAAAAAGAGTAATTACAGACATTTGAGGTTTTTATACATCTTCTTTTGTCCTTACAGTATCAATACCAATCAATAGTTGGTAATAGCTTGAAGAAGAATATTAAAGCCAAGAGAGATGATCATGCTGTTAAAATTTATTTTTGCTAATTGCTTTTATTTCTTTCCTACTTCAAATATAATATGATTCTTGAACCCATTCTTGCACATTGGTTTTATCTAAATTCCTCAAGGATACCATTGCCAATTACTGGATAATGGAGTTTATATTATTACATCATTTCTGACATTAAATATTGTTCCTTGTACTATTAGCATTTCTTGAATTCCACCAAAATGAATAAAAACACAATATACATATATCTAATATATTTAACCCATTGATTTGGTAGAATCCATCAAGCATTTGGAGTTTACAGAGGAAATTCTGCCATAGCAACCCTGTAATAAAAATAATATTCCTTTTTCTGATGTTTGGCTACAGAAATTTTTTTTAAGCTTCACCTTTCTTTCCAACCCTTGGTCTGCATGTCTAGACAGGTCACTAAGGAAGTATACATGGAACTTTGGCATCAATGGGAAATTTGACAATGGCAGATCTCCAGCCAGCATTAGAACTTGTTCCCATCTGGCTCTCCAGCTAGTATTAAAGCTTAATTCACTCCCTCTGGTTTGCCCAAGCCAGTCCAGATCAGCTCGTGTTAATTGTACTCTTTCCTTTCCCTATGGTGTGTCATCTACTCTGACATCTGGATCAAATTTTGGAGGGAATCCATCCGCCTTATCCTGAATGCTCACAAAACACTCAAATATTCAGCTTGAAATTTAGGCATAAGTGTTTCTAATGGTTCTTTTTATACCTTGTGTCTTGAAATATGTTACACTGGCTGTTCTCCCATGCTCCCAACACTATACCCATGCAATAAAGCTATTGTTTTCTTCCGTTTTTCTTTCTCATTATCCTTCTCTTATTCCACAATGTACAAAGACAAGAGTACTCTCCTATTTTTAATGTAAAAATTTTAGCTAGCTCTTTTATAGACTCACGACCTAATGACTCCCCCCCAAGGTTCCCACGTTTCCCTACAGGACAGTTATGGATGTATTTATTAAACGAAATCTGTTTCTCTGCTAAGAGAGTTGTAGTGAACGTCTCACTTATGTGACTGCATATCTGTGTATTTGTACTGCTGTAGAAATCCTGACAGACATTGGAAAGCACTTCCTTATTTGGGTGTTTCTATCAGCACCACTGTTTCTCTTTTCCTTCTATTTAAACAAAATTCTTTAGATATTTAAGATATTTTTATGAAAGCTTTGTTCTTGTCATATCAACACATAATTTATATCTGTGCTGTGATTGTTATTTCTTTTGTTTTTTTGCTATTATCTAGGACATAGTTTAACAAAACTGATTTTTTATCCAATAATCTGTGTACATATTCTAGCATAAATTTTAAAGAGAAAACATATGTTTTACTTTATAAAATTTAAAATGTAACATTTTAAACAAGTATATTTTTAAAATAACTGGAAATGTTTTCTATTCCCCTTAGCTTTAAATTATGCTCCCTCAAAAAAAAAAAAGAAGAAGAAGAAGGTAATACCCACAGAAGCATCAGATAGTATAAACTGATGGACTATCCCGCCGCTTCCTCAGAAATACCCTGAGTTTGTTAGTAAGTTGTTATCTCTCAGTCACATATCTGTACTTTCTAATCTACTTTTTGGTGCTACAACTAGAACAATGAAAAGCACATTTTTGCTGTTCCAGCTGGCTCCCTGTTAGGCTCTGAAAATAGGTGACACTTGTTCTTCAGTCAGTAACTTGTGTCTGTCTCTTTGCCATCCCATGGACTGAAAGAGACTATCAGCTTGGAGGAGGAAGGGTTTTGACCACCCACTCCAGTACTCTTGCCTGGAAACTCCCATGGACGGAGGAATCCCAGGTAGGCTGCAGTCCATGGGGTCGCTAAGAGTCTGACACGACTGAGCGACTTCATTTTCCTTTTTCACTTTCATGCACTGGAGAAGGAAATGGCAACCCACTCCAGTGTTCTTGCCTGGAGAATCCCAGGGACAGGGGAGCCTGGTGGGCTGCTGTCTATGGGGTCGCACAGAGTTGGACACGACTGAAGCGGCTTAGCAGCAGCAGCAGGACATTCTTATGATAGTTTTGTCTCTTTCTCCTCTTGTGAGCATCACTCTAGGGGACTTCCTTACCCTGTTAATTCCTTTCTGTGGTAACAGAATTCCAATTTGCACATATTGCAACAGTGGAAGCACCAATTTTATTGTGTCCTTTCAGAGGCACTAGCATCAGACAGCTGGCAGCTCAATATTAAATTTTTAAATATCATGGTTATTCATTTTATCCTGAAGGCACAGATGAAGTATTTTGGATTAGAAACAAATGTCTTATTGATTCCCTTACAGCAAATGTTGAGTATGTTGACTCCCTCTTTCCATTCACCTTATCCAGGAGGGAATGCAGTGAAAGCCAGGTTGGATGAAAAGCTGCAAGAGTATCCAGTCAGTTCATAAGAAAGGGAAGGAGTATAATATTATAAAACTTCTCCATTTATAGGCAGGAGTGAGAAAGCTCATTCTTTTCAGGAAAACAAATGCATGCATACATAAAATATTTACATAAATAAATTATATGTTTACACACACATATAGCTTCAAACAGAGAGAAGTAGAGAAAGACAGACAACTTTTGCTCTTTGACTATGACTTGAAAAGGATTCTGGGTCCAGACTGTCATTTTAGAATGAAAATATGTAAATATATTTTTCCAAGGGTCAGATAAGCCCTGTGGGTCTCTGACTTTGGTGATATAGAAAAGATTTCAAGGTCTAGATTTCATGTTTCTCCCAATATGAATATCAAGGATATAACCCTCCAGTCTTCCTGATATCTTGAGACTCAACCTAGGGACCCAGTCTATGCTGTAACCATGTGCTCTTCTCAGATCAAGCATTTGGTTAGAAAAATGGCAATAGGTCTAATTCTTATGTTATATGAAGAGAAAATTGTTTCTAGGGCCCATGAAAGAACATTATTCGTCTTTATGTTGAATAGGTTTCTGTATGTCAGGAGTCTAAGAAGCACTAGGATACCAGAAAAATTTTACTTCCCTGCACCTGGGCCTTTTGGGCCCTTCCTTGAAATTCGAAGATGCCATTGTTTGCTCAGCAGTGCCCTTTACCCCTGAAGTCAGTGAGGTATCTTTTTCTTTTTTTCTCTCTGTGAGCTTCCTCCTCAAAGTTTCTAAAGTTTAATAATTCTAAATATTTTCTTTTTTCCCCCAACAGTCTCAGGTTGCTGCTTCCTGCTGTAAATACATTGGCACTATTACTTTTTTATTTACGCAGAGAATGCACACTTTTTACTATGACAGGTGGCTATGCCAGAGGGTAAATCACTTTGATTCAGTGAGATCTTGGGCTAGCTAAGGCTGTTGTGCATCACAGATATTGTTTTTTTTTTTTAACCACTGATTTCAAAAGCCTTGAGGATAGAGTTCCAGTTTTTCAATATGTAAACATCTTAGAGATCGCTTACACAACAATGGAAGCACACTTAACACTACTGAACTGTGTACTTAATGGTTAAGGTGGTAAATGATTTTTATTTGCTTTTTGTCACAACTTAACTGACCCAGAGTGATGGTACCGGGAAGGAGGTGGGAGAGGGGTTCACAATTGGGAACACGTGTACACCCGTGGATGTATGGAAAAGTCAATACAGTATTGTAAAGTAATTAGCCTCCAATTAAAATAAATAAACTTATATTTTAAAAAAAGCTCTAAGTGTCTTGATGAATAAATGGATAAAGAGAGATATATAAACTCACACACAAATGAGTATTATTTAACCTTAAAAAGGAAGGAAACCCTGTCACTTGTGGNTACAGTATTGTAAAGTAATTAGCCTCCAATTAAAATAAATAAACTTATATTTTAAAAAAAGCTCTAAGTGTCTTGATGAATAAATGGATAAAGAGAGATATATAAACTCACACACAAATGAGTATTATTTAACCTTAAAAAGGAAGGAAATCCTGTCACTTGTGGCAATATAGATGAACCTGGAGGGCATTATATTAAGTGAAATAAGTTAGAGAAAAATACCATATAATATCACTTATATATGAAACCTAAAAATAAAACAACAAACTTCCATTCAGTTCAGTTCAATCACTCAGTCGTGTCCTACTGTTTGCAACCCCATGGAGTGCAGCATGCCAGGCCTCCCTGTTCAAAACCAACTCCCGGAGGTTACTCAAACTCATGTGCATTGAGTGATGCCATCCAACCACCTTATCCTCTGTCGTCCCCTTCTTCTCCTGACTTCAATCTTTCTCAGCATCAGTGTCTTATTTCAAATGAGTCAGCTCTTCCCATCTGGGGGCCAAAGTATTGGAGTTTCAGTTTCAACATCAGCTCTTCCAATGAATGTTCAGGACTGATTACCTTTAGTATGGACTGAGTGGATCTTGCTGTTCAAGGGACTCTCGAGAGTCTTCTCCAACACCACAGTGCAAATCAATGTTTTGGCACTCAGCTTTCTTTATAGTCCAACTCGTACATCCATACATGACTACTGGAAAAACCATAACTTTGACTAGATGGATTGCTGTTCAAGGGACTCTCGAGAGTCTTCTCCAACACCACAGTGCAAATCAATGTTTTGGCACTCAGCTTTCTTTATAGTCCAACTCGTACATCCATACATGACTACTGGAAAAACCATAACTTTGACTAGGTGGACCTTTGTTGGCAAAGTAATGTGTCTGCTTTTTAATATGCTGTTTAGGTTGATCATAACTTTTCTTCCAAGGAGCAAATGCCTTTTAATTTCATGGCTGCAATCACCATCTGCAGTGATTATGGAGCCCAAGAAAATAAAGTCTGTCACTGTTTCCATTGTTTCCCCATCTATTTGTCATGAAGTCATGGGACCAGATGCCATGATTTTAGTTTTCTGAATGTTGAGCTTTAAGACAACTTTTTCACTTTCCTCTTTCACTTTCATCAAGAGGCTCTTTAGTTCTTCTTTACTTTCTGCCATAAGCATGGTGTCTGCATATCTGAGGTTATTGGTATTTCTCCCGGCAATCTTGATTTCAGCTTGTGTTTCATCCAGTCTAGCATTTCGCATTATGTACTCTGCATATAAGTTCAATAAGCAGGGTGAAAATATGTTGATTTTTTCTCTGCTTTTTTCATTTATAATCTAAATAGCACAAGTTAGCAGAAGCTAACACATATATGAAAGTCATTCTCCTTGCTTATTGCTTTGTTTTAAAGGGAAGTGTTTAATATGAAACATGTCACATAGGAAATCACTTTCCTTCTATTCTCTACATTAATTTCTTTATGAAGAATCACTGAAGCAAAGACAGGAAAATTAAATTGACATTGACAGCTGCCTTTAATAAAAATTAGTGGTGAAAAATTATCCTATCTTTGTTATTCTATACCACAGTATATTTTCTGAGAAAGATATAAACTAAAAATGAGGACAGAAAGACTTTAGGTTTTGAGACAATAACTTTGGTATATGTGGAAGACAATGATATGTGACAAAAGTAAACTTAGATTCCAAGAAGATAGTGATTAGATATGTTATTTAATATTATTTTTGTAGGCTACTATAGAGGAGGGGCTTGGTAAAGAGTCTGCCTGCAATGCAGTAGCTGCAGGAGACATGGATTCAATCCCTGGGTCAGGAAGATCCCCTGGAGAAGGAAATGGCAACCCACTCCAGTATTCTTGCCTGGAGAATCCCAGGGACAGAAGAGCCCGGTGGGCTACAGTCTGCTGCTGCTGCTGCTAAGTTGCTTCATTCATGTCCAACTCTGTGCGACCCCATAGATGGCAGCCCACCAGGCTCTACCATCCCTGGGATTCTCCAGGCAAGAACACTGAAGTGGGCTGCCACTTCCTTCTCCAATGCATGAAAGTGAAAAGTGAAAGTGAAGTCGCTCAGTCATGTCCAACTCTTCGCAACCCCTTGGACTTTTGTCCACTTCCAGATCTCACTTAGCGTTATCTGCTCAAGTCTATTGTTGCAGCAATTGTTCTTAGACTGGCTAATATTATCAGTTCTTTTCCTTCTCAGATGATTCATTCTCATTAGCATACAGAGATAGTCCAATAACTCCCATTCCAAAGAAATAAAGCCATCTCTCAACTGTTGATTCTCCTCTAGCCAAATCTTAAGGAATCTTGTCCTTTTACACTAAATTCCCTACGTACTCTTTCATCAGTCCCTGTCCATTCATTTTGTCTTGAACCTATTTCAGCTAGTAACTTTATTATTCTATCAAAACAGCCCTTGGGTGGTCTAACAATGACCTCTATTCTGATAAATACTCTGGTTTATTCTTGGTCAAATCAGCTACTCTGGTTGTTGTTGGTGGTGGTTTAGTCACTAAGTCATGTCCAACTCTTGCAACCCCATGGACTATAGCCTGCCAGACTCCTCTGTCCATGGAATTCTCCAGGCAAGAATACTGGAGTGGGTTGCCATTTCTTCCTGACCCAGTGATTGAACCCTGGTCTCCTGCACTGCAGGCAGATTATTTACCGACTAAGCTACAAGGGAAGTCAAATCAGCATTTGTCCCACTTTAAAACTTTTCTTTTTTTCTTGCTTTTTCTTTCTCTTGAGTCTTTGTACCTATATTCTTTTGGTGCTCTTTTTATAATATTAATTTTTCAATGGCTGTATTCAACTTTCAAACTTTTAAATTAAAATATATATATATATATAATTTTAAAGGTTATTTTCCATTTTCTGTTATTACAAAATATTGACTATATTCTTCATGTTGTACGGTATGTCCTTGAGTCTCTTTTGGTCAACAATGAAAGCTTTAAATATTAAGGTGGTCCTATTCTCTTACAATTTATTGTTCACGTTATTTGTAGACCCAGAGTAACACAAGTTAAAGGTAGAAATCATGATTTTTCACCTCTTAATCCTGGGCCCTTGCACTGTGGTATTGATGAATAATCCTTCATAAGGCTTCTCAGATGAATGTAAAGACTGTAGACTTCAGCAAAAGGTGATTTCTTGTTCTGTTTTATTCCTACTTTATCATCCCAAACAAATTATCTGGTATCAGTACAAGTGACATTTTCTGATTCTCTTTATGAGAGAAATAATTTTAATGTGATTGATTACAATGGCATAATAAGACCAACTATTTTAGGATTCAATTTTCTAGTATACAGTGTTTTAGAATGTGACTGATTTTTAACCAAAAATTTAGAATATAGTTCATCTATTCATTTATCTTTTGCCTAAAGTGTCACTGTTTTGAGAGTCTTATTTTTGCACAGAGGACAAAAATATTCCACCACCCATAAATATATAATCACTGGAAGTTAATCATGCTTGCATATTGGTAATATAATGTTCGCATTTTGTTAAATATAATCCACTAAATAATAGATAGTGTGTTCATCTTGTTCTCAGGCATTCTCCACACTCCATAAAATAAGATTATTTTATGAATCTAGTATTCACTATACAAAAATACCATAAATATTTTAATATTATTTGACCTTCAGCTGTCAAAATCAAATTAAAATGTTCCAAT
Source organism: Cephalophus harveyi (assembly GCA_006410635.1). Taxonomy (NCBI): domain Eukaryota; kingdom Metazoa; phylum Chordata; class Mammalia; order Artiodactyla; family Bovidae; genus Cephalophus; species Cephalophus harveyi. Next base: position 11,280 of record SJYT01027247.1, on the reverse strand, counting down.
TATCCTGCAATATAGGCAACTCCTATGTAATATATAGGGGAAATAAGATCATTTGAGTACAAGATATTTTTGGTCTGAGCAATAGGAAGAATGGAGATTTAGCAGATTATGGGTTTAGCTGATGTGATAGGCTTGATCAGGCATTTGGTTTGGGGTATGTTAAGGCTCAGCTGCCAATAAAACACACAAGAGGAGATCTTGTATTGGTAATTGAATGTAAGAGTTGCAGAAGTCAAGATAGATGACAAAAATTTGTTATTATTGTTCATCTGCTTAAGATAAACATTACTAATGTTCATCAATGTTTTCAGTTCTCCTCCTATTCCAATACATGGGATAAAAACACCCATACTGAGTTCGACTTTGGATATGTTCACATGATTTTCATTAGCCAAAAAAAAAAAAAAAGTGAATACAAATTATGTGTGTAACCTTTGGTTAGAAGCATTCAAGGGTCAGGAAATGATTCTCCAAGTCATCGTCCCACGTTTAAGTAGACTTAGAATTTCATTCTGAAGTGGTGGCTCCTTATGATGGTGAACTTCTGTCTACCTAAATTTTTGAGTATCTACCATAAGCAGAGTTGATTTATAAACACCCATTGCATATGTTAGATGAGAAAGAAAAATAAGAGTTTGTTGTATTGGGCCCTTTGAACTGGGACTTAATACAACTGATTAAATAATACAAATGATATTTAAAGCTGTAGATTTAAATTTAATGAGATCACTAGGGATTAAGTGAAAATAAAAATAGATGAGGTTCAAGTAGTGAATTCTGAGAACCTCCAATGTTAGGAACACAACAATAAAGATAAATTGAGGTGGTGCCGACTAGCAACTAGTTGAGCAAAATGCACCTACAAAATTAATATATAATGATACAGATGATGGAGCTTAAAATTTTCCTTTGCCTATTGTGTTTTCCTAAAAGTTAGTGATTTTTTACAAAATCTTAAAATTTTTATTGAAATCTTATTCTTTCATAACTGCTCCTAACAAAAATATTAAATAAATCACTGAGTTTAACAAAATTCATTACCAAAAATAGGCAATCTTTTGTTTGCCAAATGTAAATGGATTCATAATATGAATTTTCAATGTCTGACATTATTATTATTCCTAGAAAGTTGATGTTGAAGATGCAATTGATGAAAGATAAGACAGTAAAGCAGTATGAAAACAGTCAGCATAACTTATAAGTTATGAATACTGGAGCCAGCATACTAGGGTTTATATTCTAGTTTTGCCTTTCTCAGCTATGTAATTTGGGCATATCCTTAATCTCTGTGTCTTATTTTCTTTATGTAAAATAGAGGTAAATAATAGTATCAATCTTGTAGGGTTGCCTGAGGATAAAATAATTTATATAGATAAAGTATCTGGAAAAAAAAAAAAAACACCTCAGTATGTGTAAATTAGTTTTAGCTGTTACTCTTGCATCTTGGAGATTTCCCTGATGGCTCAGATGGTAAAGAATCTGCCTGCAATGCAGGAGACCTGGGTTTCATACCTGGGTCAGGAATATCCCCTGGAAAAGAGAATGGCAACCCCCTCCACTATTCTTGCCTGCAGAATTCCATGGACAGAGGAGTCTGGTGGGCTACAGTCCATGGTGTTGTAAAGAGTCCAACATGACCGACTTAAAAACACTTTCACTTACGCGTTTAGGAATTAGCACAAATCTGTCTAAAATTCTAACAGCATACATTTTATTTCTGTCTCCATGCCTATATCCATATATCAATAGATAAAATACTTATATACAATATATTATACAGTAAATGCTAATATGTGTTCAGAAAGTGTATCTAATTTTCCAATTTGTAATATAATTTTAATAAGTTACATCAATATTTATAATAAAACACTTCTTTTATTAATTTGCCTGTATTTTCCTTAATGAAATGAAGAAATTGAATTGTTTTCTAATTATTATGTATGTCTAGACTACTTAACATGTTTAAAAAAGCAATGAAGCACATTATTATTTCAATGTTCTTCCAAATACAGCTAGTTTCTTAAGGTGGAGTATGTTAAAATAGTGTTTTAATTGTGTCTATTATTGCAAAAAATTTGGACATTTATGAACAGAAGCCATCGATCTTAAAAATTTCAAGTGTCTTGAGATAATATGCAATTGATATTATCCAAATTTTTGGCCATGACTAGAGTGAGATATGGAGAAGGTTGCAATGGCAACCTACTCTAGTACTCTTGCCTGGAAACTCCCAGGGACGGAGGAGCCTGGTAGGCTGCAGTCCATGGGGTCGCAAAGAGTCAGACACGACTGAGTGACTTCACTTTCACTTTTCACTTTCATGCATTGCAGAAGGAAATGGCAACCCACTCCAGTGTTCTTGCCTGGAGAATCCCAAGGACGGAGGAGCCTGGTAGGCTGCCATCTATGGGGTCGCACAGAGTTGGACATGACTGAAGTGACTTAGCAGCAGCAGCAGAGCAAGATATTTTTCTAAACTAAATTCTTAGCTAGGCAAAAACTTAATTAAACCACAATTTATTTAAAATTGTATAATGTGATTGCTGTTTAGGGGACTATATAGGCCATGTTGATGGCATAAATAATACCTATTCTGTACTAACTGATAATCTCCAGAAAAATAAACACAGCATACAAATTATTATTTCATCAAGAGTCCATATATTCTCAAATGTGATGTTATCATGTTCAAAGTAATTATGTTAGTCTAATTACTTTTTCAATTTTCCAATTTTTACCATAACTATATTTGAGTGCTATTTGAGAAAGGTATGATTCTATCATACTCCATGTTTAATATACTCTTGAAACTATATTCTTCACAGTTTCTAGATCATATCTGGGGAGGAAATTAGGGATTAGAAAAACAAATTACCACATATCAATGTAATTTTGTATATCAGAGGTTGTTCTTCTGGCAAATAAAATAGATTCAGGACTCAACCTTCATTCCAATGCTTCTTAATTTTTTCTATGTATAGCTGTTTCTTTTGCCATCCAAATAGGATATTATTTACATGGGAATTACTAGAGTTTTGAGTGTTATAAATTAACTAAATTCCATATACTATTCCTTCCTAATATATGCAAGGGATAGGCCCAGTGATTTTCAAATGTGAGAAAGAAAAATTCTCCATTGTTACTCACATTTGGTGAATTAAACACATACAGGAAAACAATCTAATTGTTTTGACAGTGATAAGTTTTCTAAAGGTGACCCAGACTTAGTACCATGAGAGAGAGACTTTAGTCTAAGCAACAATGGTTTTTCAATATACATAAAATCTTACATAGCACAAAAACTGGCAGGTAATCCACACATTATGTGGAAGACTTTAGAATCATTTCCATTTCCACGTGGCCATAGTGCAAAGTGGAGGACAGAGTATCACAGGTGAAACTGGAAGAGACTACCCAGGCACAAGGTAGTCATTGGGCAGTATTTTATGAAGGTCAAAAATAATCTACTGATAATAAAATGCTACCTATTATTTGAAATTAAATTTATTTTATTGTGTTTTTAAAAACACATATTTAAGCATCTGCCTCCAATGCGGGAGAACCGGGTTCAATCTACAAAGGAGGCAAAAATATACAATGGGGAAAAGACAATCTTTAACAAGTGTTGCTGGGAAAACTGGTCAACCACTTGTAAAAGAATGAAACTAGAACACCTGTCTCTTATACACATCTCAATGCGGGAGAACCGGGTTCAATCCCTGGGTTGGGAAGATCCCCTGGAGAAGGAAATGGCAATCCACTCCAGTATTCTTGCCTGGAGAATCCCATGGATGGAGAAGCCTAGTAGGTTACAGTCCACGGGGTCGCAAAGAGTCGGACATGACTGAGCGACTTCACCTCACCTCACCTCATGGATCATGTATGGTCATGTATGGATGTGAGAGTTGGACTATAAAGAGGGCTGAGTGCAAAAGAATTGATGCTTTTGAATTGTGGTGTTGAAGAAGACTCTTGAGAGTCCACTGGACTGCAAGGAGATCCAACCAGTCCATCCTAAGGGAATTTGGTCCTGGATGTTCATTGTAAGGACTGATATTAAAGCTGAAAGTCTAGTATTTTGGCCTCCTGATGTGAAGAGCTGACTCATTTGAAAAAACCCTGATGTTGGGAAAGATTGAAGGCAGGAGGAGAAGGGGATGACAGAGGATGAGGTGGTTAGATGGCATCATTGACTCAATGGACATGAATATGGGTAAACTCCAGGAGTTGGTGATGGACAGGGAGGCCTGGCATGCTGCGGTTCATGGGGTCGCAGAGTCGGACATAACTGAGAAACTGAATTGAACTAAATAAGTGTTTTCTTATAAAACATAAATAATAAAAAGATATAGCCCACATATACAACATTAAGTAATTTCTTTCATTTTCCCAATCCACAAAAATATAAAAATAATATAGATTATTCTTCTTACCTTTTTAATATCTATTCAAATATATACACAATGTTTTCCTTAGGTTTAAATAAATCATATTATGCTGTGTGTTTATGTGTGTCCGTCTGTCGGTGGTGTTGCTCTTTAACATGATACTTTGTTAGAAGCTTTTAAAAAAAATAGATTATGTAACAGTAATAAGCATTTAGAATATAAGTTTAGTGGTTTGAGGGAGAAAGATTCGCTTTAATAATTCTTGAGGAAGAGAAACTAGTTTGAAAATGCATATGAGAACTTCTCTTTCCCAGTGGCATAGAGCAGCTAAAGCAGTACCATTGCTTAGAGCAAAACAACTACAGCATTTGCATAAAAGTTAAGCATTTTGAAGCTGTAGAGTTATGGAGGTAATGAGAACTCCAAGGATTAAGACACTGAAGAAAGGAAAACATTCAAGAGTTTATCTGATTCAGCTCCTTTTACTTTCTGCAAATATGACAGTTCAGGTGCTGGCAGAAGGCTAATTCTTTGGGACTATAAAACCCATGAAGAATAGTTGCTAAGAATAAAGAAACCAAAGAGTTTCACATGGATACATGGGACCAGGTTTCCCTTCAATAACAATTGCTAGATTCTTTAGTTGATAAGGCCAGGGAGTAAAAACCTATGCAATTTCTGTCTATGAAAGAGTAATTGTATGAGATTCAGCCTTCCACATTAAATGACTTGAGAACTGGGTAAAATATATATACAGCCATTGCATTTAGATATTTGACAACATATAGTTCAGGATTGTGATCTCTGAGAAAAGAAAAATCAGTGAGATGAGCCCTACCATAATACTGTTTTTCTGCTTGGAGTTAATTTACTGGCCCTAGCAAAGGGAGGAGAACCTGAACAGAATCCACTAATTTGGGTAAGATGAAAAGATGTAAATTTGTTTTAAGGGAGAGTATGGCAACTATTGGAGAATGGAATGGCAAACTACTTCAACATTCTTGCCTTGAGAACCCCATGAACTGTAAGAAAAGGCAAAAAGACATGACTGAAAGATGAACCCCCCATATCAGTAGGTGTTCAATATGCTCCCGGAGAAGAGCAGAGAAATATATCCAGAAGGAATGAAGAGGCTGAGCCAAAGTGGAAACAACACCCAGTTGTGGATGTGTCTGGCAGTGAAAGTCAAGTGCTGTAAGAACAATTTTGCATAGGAACCTGGAGTGTAATGCCTGTGAATAAAGGTAAATTGAAAGTGGCCAAACAGGAGATGGCAAGAGTGAACAATAACATTTTAAGAATCAGTGAACTAAAATGGATGGAAATAGGGAAATTTAATTCAGATGACCATTATATCTACTACTGTGGACAAGAATCCCTTAGAAGAAATGGAGTAGCCCTCATAGTCAGCAAAATGGTCCAAAGTGCAGTACTTGGTTGCAATCTCAAAAGCAACAGAATGATCTGTTTGTTTCCAAGGCAAACCATTCAATATCACAGTAATCTAAGTCATGGCCCTAACTACTAATGATGAAGAAGTTTAAGTTTAAAGGTTCTGTTATGACTTACAAGACCTTCTAGAACTAAACCCACACAGACACACAGACACACAGACACACACACACACACACACACAAGATATCCTTTTCATCACAGGGGACTGGAATGTAAAGGAAGGAAGTCAAGAGATACCTGGAGTAACAGGCAAGTTTGGCCTGGGAGTACAAAATGAAGCAGGACAAAGGCTAATAGAGTTTTTCAAAACATGTTGGCCATAGCAAACACCCTCTTGCAACAACACTCTACACATGGACATCACCATATGGCCAATATCAAATTATATTGATTATATTCTTTGTAGCCAAAGATGGAGAAGTGCTATAGAGTCATCAAAAACAGGACCATGAGCTGACTGTGGCTCAGATCATGAACCCCTTTTTGGTGAAATTCAGACCTTAAGTTGAATATAGGGAAAACCAGTAGGCCATCCAGGTATGACCTAAATCAAATCCCTTATGATTATATAGTGGAAGTGAGAAATAGATTTAAGGGACTAGATCTGATAGACACAGTGCCTGATGAACTGTGGATGGAGGTTTGTGACACTGTACAGGAGACAGGGAGTAAGAACATCTCCAAGAAAATGAAATACAAAAATGTTGTCTGAGTAGGCCTTACAAATAGCTGAGAAAACAAAAGAAGTGAAAGGCAAAGGACCAAAGGAAAGATATACCCAGCTGAATGCAGAATTCCAGAGAATAGCAGGGAGAAATAAGAAAGCCTTTTTAAGTGAACAATGCAAGGAAATAGAGAAAAACAATGGAATGGGAAAGACTAGAAATCTCTTCAAGATAATGAGATACCAAGGGGATATTTCATGCAAAAATAGGCACAATAAAGAACAAAACCTGTATGGACCTAACAGAAGCAGAAGATATTAAGACGTGGGAAGAATACACAAAACTATAAAAAAGATCTTAATGGCCTGGAAAACCATAATGGAGTGATCACTCACCTAGAGCCAAACAACACTCATTGGATTACAGAGAAAGCTAGAGAATTCCATAAAAACTTCTACTTCTGCTTCATTGACTATGCTAAAGCCTTTGACTGTGTAGCTCACAACAAAATGTGAAAACTTTCTATTTTTTTTTCAGTTTTATTTATTTATTTAACTATTTTACTTTCCAATTTTGTATTGGTTTTGCCATACATTGACATGAATCCACCATGGGTGTACATATGTTCCCGATCCTGAATCCCCCTACCACCTCCCTCCCCATGCCATCCGTCTGGGTCATCCCAGTGCACCAGCCCTGAGCACCTTGTCTAATTCATTGAACCTGGACTGGTGATTCATTTCACATGTAATAACTTACATGTTTCAGTGCCACTCTCCCATATCATCCCTCCCTCACCCTCTCCCCCAGAGTCCAAAAGACTGTTCTATACATCTGTGTCTCTTTTGCAGTCTCGCATACAGGGTTATAGTTACCATCTTTCTAAATTCCATATATATGTGTTAGGATTGCCAGGAGAAATATCAATAACCTCAGATATGCAGATGACATCACCCTTAGGGCAGAAAGTGAAGAGGAACTAAAAAACCTCTTGATGAAAGTAAAAGAGGAGAGTGAAACAGTTGGCTTAAAGCTCAACATTCAGAAAATGAAGATCATGGCATCCGGTCCCATCACTCCATGGGAAATAGATGTAGAAACAGTGGAAACAGTGTCAGACTTTATTTTTGGGGGCTCCAAAATCACTGCAGATGGTGATTGCAGCCATGAAATTAAAAGACACTTACTCCTTCCTTACGCTTAGGTTGTTATGACCAACCTAGATAACGTATTCAAAAGCAGAGACATTACTTTGCCGACTAAGGTCCATCTAGTCAAGACTATGGTTTTTCCAGTGGTCATGTATTGATGTGAGAGTTGGACTGTGAAGAAGGCTGAGTGCCAAAGAATTGATGCTTTTGAACTGTGGTGTTGGAGAAGACTCTTGAGAGTCCCTTGGACTGCAAGGAGATCCAACCAGTCCGTTCTGAAGGAGATCAACCCTGGGATTTCTTTGCAGGGAATGATGCTAAAGCTGAAACTCCAGTACTTTGACCACCTCATGCGAAGAGTTGACTCGTTGGAAAAGACTCTGATGCTGGGAGGGATTGGGGGCAGGAGAAGAAGGGGATGACTGAGGATGAGATGGCTGGATGGCATCACTGACTCAGTGGACGTGAGTCTGAGTGCACTCCGGGAGTTGGTGATGGACAGGGAGGCCTGGCATGTTGCGATTCATGGGGTCACAAAGAGTCGGACACGACTGAGCNTGACTGAGGATGAGATGGCTGGATGGCATCACTGACTCAGTGGACGTGAGTCTGAGTGCACTCCGGGAGTTGGTGATGGACAGGGAGGCCTGGCATGTTGCGATTCATGGGGTCACAAAGAGTCGGACACAACTGAGCCACTGAACTGAACTGAATACTGTATTGGTGTTTTTCTTTCTGATTACTTCACTCTGTATAATAGGGTCCAGTTTCATCCACCTCATTAGAACTGATTCAAATGTATTCCTTTTAATGGCTGAGTAATATTCCATTGTGTATATGTAACACAGCTTTCTTATCCATTTGTCTGCTGATGGACATCTAGGTTGCTTCTATGTCCTGGATATTATAAACAGTGCTGCGATGAACAGGGGGGTACACATGTCTCTTTCAATTCTGGTTTCCTCAGTGTGTATGCCCAGCAGTGGGTTTGCTGGGTCATATGGCAGTTCTATTTCCATTTTTTTAAGGAATCTCCACACTGTTCTCCATAGTGACTGTACTAGTTTGCATTCCCACCAACAGTGTAAGAGGGTTCCCTTTTCTCCACACCTTCTCCAGCATTTATTGCTTGTAGACTTTTGGATCACAGCCATTCTGACTGGCATGAAATGGTACCTGATTATGGTTTTGATTTGCATTTCTCTGATAATAAGTGATATTGAGCATCTGTTCATATATTTGTTACCTGTCTGTATGTCTTCTTTGGAGAAATCTCTGTTTGTTTCTTTGGCCCACTTTTTGACTGGGTCATTTATTTTTCTGGTATTGAGCTGCAGGAGTTGCTTGTATATTTTTGAGATTATTTGTTTATTGCTTCGTTTGCTATTTTTTTTCTCCATTCTGAAGGCTGTCTTTTCACCTTGCTTATAGTTTCCTTTGTTGTGCAGAAGCTTTTAATTTTAATTAGGTCCTATTTATTTATTTTTGCTTTTATTTCCCATATTCTGGGAGGTGGGTGATAGAGGATCTTGCTAATCAATGAATATAGTAAAGTTGCAAGATATAAAATCAACACACAGAAATCCTTTGCATTCCTATACACTAACAATGAGGAAACAGAAAGAGAAATTAAGGAAACAATTCCATTTACCATTCCAATGAAAAGAATAAAATACTTAGGAATATATCTACCTAAAAAACAAAAGACCTATATATAGAAAACTATAAAACACTGGTGAAAGAAATCAAAGGGGACACAAATAGATGAAGAAATATACTATGTTCATGGATCGGAAGAATCAATATAGTGAAAATGAGTATACTACCCAAAGCAATCTGTAGATTCAATGCAGTCCCTATCAAGCTACCAATGGTATTTTTCAGAGAACTAGAACAAATAATTTCACAATTTGTATGGAAATACAAAAAAAAAGAAAAAACAAAAAAACTCAAATAGGCAAAGCAGTCTTGAGAAAGAAGAATGGAACTGGAGGAATCAACCTACGTGACTTCAGTCTCTACTACAAAGCCACAGTCATCAAGACAGTATAGTACTGGCACAAAGACGGAAGTATGGACCAATGGAACAAAATAGAAAGCCCAGATATAAATCTACCCATTTATGGACGCCTTATCTTTGACAAAGGGGGCAAGAATATACAATGGAGAAAAGACAATCTCTTTAACAAGTGTTGCTGGGAAAACTGGTCAACCACTTGTAAAAGAATGAAACTAGAACACTTTCTAACACCATACACAAAAATAAACTCAAAATGGATTAAAGATCTAAACATATGACCAGAAACTATAAAACTCCTAGAGGAAAACATAGGCAAAACATTCTCTGACATAAAGCACAGCAAGATCCTCACCTCCCAGAATATTGCAAAAGTGAAGAGAATACTAGACCACCATACCTGCCTCCTATGAAACCTGTATGCAGATAAAAAAGCAACAGTTAGAACTGGACTTGGAACAACAGACAGGTTCAAAATTGGGAAAGGGGTCCCTCAAGGCTGTATATTGTCACCCTGCTTATTTAACTAATATTCAGAGTACATCATGGGAAGTGCTGGACTGAATAAAGCACAAGCTGGAATCAAGATGAAAGTGGAGAGTGAAAAAGCTGGCTTAAAACTCAACGTTCCAAAAACAAAGACCATGTCATCTGGTCCTATCACTTTATGGCAAATAGATGGGGAAACAATGGGAACAATGAGAGACTTTATTTTCTTGGGCTCCAAAATCACTGTGGACAGTGACTGCAGCCATGAAATTAAAGGATTCTTGCTACTTGGAAGAAAAGCAATGATAAACTGAGACAGTGTATTAGAAACAGGCACATTCTTTTCCAACAAACATCCATGTTGTCAAAGTTATGATTTTTTTCCAGTAGTCTTGTATGGATGAGAGAGTTGTACAATAAAGAAGTCTGAGTACAAAAGAATTGAAGTTTTTGAACTGTGGAGAAGATTTGAGAGTATCTTGGACAGCAAGGAGATAAAACCAGTCAATCCTAAAGGAAATCAACCCTGAATATTCATTGGAAGGACTGATGCTGAAGCTGAAACTTCAATACTTTGGACCCCAGATGGGAAGAGCTGACTCATTAGAAAAGCCCCTGATGCTGGTAAAGATTGAAGGCAGGAGACAGGAATGACAGGGGATGAGATGGTTGGATGGCATCTTCGAATCAATGGACATGAGCATGAGCAAACTCTGGGAGATGGTGAGGGACAGGGAGGCCTAGCAAGCTGCAATCCATGGGTTGTAAAGAGTTGGACACAACTGAGTGACTAAACAATAACATGGGAACTAGAATTTGCTAAGTAGAGTCTGGAGAAGAGGGTTCTCCGCAGGAAAAGAGCTTCATACTTCTACCTAAGAGACACATAATGTTTGGCTGAATATCAAACTCAAAATGCACTAGATTGAACTTCAGGAAGCTAGGCAAAGAAAGACTACCATAGAAATGACAATTAATGGGAAATTGTAAGCTGGAAAATTTGCTGAACTCCCTCAGATCTGTGAATCATTCAAACTTGCTATTCAGAGTAGAGAAAGATATTTACATATATGGACATTTTATTAGATATTTTCAATGGTTTCCATCATGATAGA
>SJYT01027240.1:224021-294213 GCA_006410635.1 Cephalophus harveyi | reverse complement strand
CTGGCTTGGAGGATTTTGAGCATTACTTTACTAGCATGTGAGATGAGTGCAATTGTGCGGTAATTGGAGCATTCTTTTGCATTGCCTTTCTTTGGAATTGGAATGAAAACTGACCTTTTCCAGTCCTGTGGCCACTGCTGAGTTTTCCAAATTTGCTGGCAGATTGAGTGCAGCACTTTCACAGCATCATCTTTCAGGATTTGAAACAGCTCAACTGGAATTCCATCACCTCCACTAGCTTTGTTCGTAGTGATGCTTTCTAAGGCCCACTTGACTTCACATTCCAAGATGTCTGGCTCTAGATGAGTGATCACATCATCATGATTATCTGGGTCGTGAAGATCTTTTTTGTACAGTTCTTCTGTGTATTCTTGCCACCTCTTCTTAATATCTTCTGCTTCTGTTAGGTCCATACCATTTCTGTCCTTTATCGAGCCCATCCTTGCATGAAATGTTCCCTTGGTATCTCTAATTTTCTTGAAGAGATCTCTAGTCTTTCCCATTCTGTTATTTTCCTCTATTTCTTTGCACTGACCGCTGAAGAAGGCTTTCTTGTCTCTTCTTGCCATTCTTTGGAACTCTGCATTCAGGTGCTTATATCTTTCCTTTTCTCCTTTGCTTTTCGCCTCTCTTCTTTTCACAGCTATTTGTAAGGCCTCCCCAGACAGCCATTTTGCTTTTTTGCATTTCTTTTCCATGGGGATTTATGCCTTAGTTATAAGAAATAGCTAGTTAAATAATATGGTCTATTTTAGTTCTTTGAAATTTAGTGACACTGGCTTTGTAGCCCAAGTTATAGTCAAATTTTGTAAATTGTCTTTTGTTGTTAAAAATAAGGCAGTTGGATGCAGAATTATATGTGTCTATGGTTTTTCCAGTGGTCATGTATGGTTGTGAGAGTTGGACTGTGAAGAAAGCTGAGCGCCGAAGAATTGATGCTTTTGAACTGTGGTGTTGGAGAAGACTCTTGAGAGTCCCTTGGACTGCAAGGAGATTCTAAAGGAGATCAGCCCTGGGTGTTCTTTGGAAGGAATGATGCTAAAGCTGAAACTCCAGTACTTTGGCCACCTCATGTGAAGAGTTGACTCATTGGAAAAGACTGTGATGCTGGGAGGGATTGGGGGCAGGAGGAAAAGGGGACAACAGAAGATGAGATGGCTGGATGGCATCACTGACTCAATGGACGTGAGTCTGAGTGAACTCCGGGAGATGGTGATGAACAGGGAGGCCTGGGGTGTTGCCATTCATGGGTTTGCAAAGAGTCGGGCATGACTGAGTGACTGAACTGAACTGACTGATTAGGTCAAGTTTGTTTGTTGTTTTGTTTAAATTCTCTGAGTAGAGAGTATAAATGCTCTTTCCTACTTGGTTTTCCTCTCTTTTCTGGAAACATAGGCAAACTACACTTTCCAGTACCCTTAGAGATGGGAGAGAACATGTGACCAGTTCTAGCAAAAGATGTGAATCCAAGTGATACGTGTAACTTCTGGGCTAAGGGAATTAAGAGCCTGTGGGCTACAGTCTATGTGATCTCAAAGAGTCAGACGCAATTGATCAACTGAGCAAGCGTGCACATGCTTCCTCCACACTTTCCTTAGAAGCATCTGTGGGATTTGGGGTACCTTCTATGGTTTCCTGTACCGTGCAGATATTTGCAGGATCACACTCCTTCCTTCTTCTGTTCCCCATCTGGATTGCAAATCCTCACTTATCCCTCTCCATCCTCCACATCTGGAGACAAGCCTCATTTCCTTTAAAAAACTTTCACTGGATAGTCACAATGGAAACTAAAGCCATCTTCATCATTTAATCATTTTCTGTTTACTCAACAAAACTACTAAGCGCTAGGCTGTTCCTATGGAGGATACAACGATGCCTCAACCTGCTGTTGAGAAGCTGTATCCTGGGAGAAGGCTGATGTGAGAAAAAGGGAGTGTAGGGCTTCCCTAGTGGTCCAGTGGTTAGGAATCCACCTGCCAATGCAGGAGACATGGGTTCGATCCCTGGTCCAGGAAGATCCCATATGCTGTGGGGCAACTAGGCCTGTGTGCCGCAACTACTGAGCCTATGCTCTAGAGCCTGTGCTCTGCAACAGCAGAAGCTACGCAACTGAGAAGCCCAAGCGCTGCAAGCAAGACTGGCCCACACTCACCACAACTAGAGAAAGCCCACACATAGCAGCAAAGACCCAGCACAGCCAAAAATAAATACATAAAATATTATTAATATTAATTAATAAAATTCCCTGGTGGCTCAGAGGTTTAAGTGTCTGCCTCCAATGCAGGAGACCTGGGTTCGATCCCTGGGTCGGGAAGATCCCCTGGAGAAGGAAATGATAACCCACTCCAGTATTCTTGCCTGGAGAATCCCATGGACAGAGAAGCCTGGTAGGCTACATACAGGCTACTGAGCCTATGCTCTAGAGCCTGTGCTCTGCAACAGCAGAAGCTACGCAACTGAGAAGCCCAAGCGCTGCAAGCAAGACTGGCCCACACTCACCACAACTAGAGAAAGCCCACACGTAGCAGCAAAGACCCAGCACAGCCAAAAATAAATACATAAAATATTATTAATATTAATTAATAAAATTCCCTGGTGGCTCAGAGGTTTAAGTGTCTGCCTCCAATGCAGGAGACCTGGGTTCGATCCCTGGGTCGGGAAGATCCCCTGGAGAAGGAAATGGTAACCCACTCCAGTATTCTTGCCTGGAGAATCCCATGGACAGAGAAGCCTGGTAGGCTACATACAGGCTACTGAGCCTATGCTCTAGAGCCTGTGCTCTGCAACAGCAGAAGCTACGAAGAGTCGGACACGACTGAGCGACTTCACCAATATATTTTAAAATATATACTTAAAATACTGTGCTCTATTATTTATTTATTTTTGGCTGCGCCGAGTCTTCGTTGCTGCGCTGGCTTTTCTCTGGTTGCAGGGAGCAGGGGCTGCTCTCTAGCTGAGGTGCACACAACTTCTCCTTTCAGTGGCTTCTCTTGTTGCAGAGCACGGGCTCCAGACATGTGGGCTGAGTAGTTGTGGCTCTCAGGCTCGAGAGGACAGGCTCAGTGGCTGTGACAGGCGAACTGAGTTGCTTCAGGGCATCTGGGATCCTCCCAGATCAGGGGTCCAACCCTTGTCTCCTGCGTTGGCAGGCAAATTCTTTACCATTGAGCCACCAAGGAAGCCCAATAAGTAAAATATTTATTTAAAGAAAAAAAAGGAAATGTAGAATGAATTCTACATACCTTCCTTGAATGCCTTTTGGGTGCCTGTCACATAGCTGGGTTCTGAGTACACAAAAGGGAACAAGATGTAATCTCCTCCCTCCAAAATTTCACAGCAGAGTAACAGAGATGAAATCAGGTCTTAAATAACCCTGTGAAATGTAATAAGTGCCAGACACATGATATATGCCTTATAAACCATCCCTGAGTGAACGATGTGAATTAATGTGGGAGTTCAGAAGAGAGAGAAATTATTTCTAATGGAAATAGATCAAGGAGATCTTTGCAATGGCATTCGAGTTGGGCCTTAGAATCGGTTGTTTTGGGGGCATTCAGAGAACTAGCAGAAGGCAGGGACAACTAGGTATGGGAAGAGTATGAAAAAAGGAATGGAGTATGCTTTTATTTTTAAACAGCTTTATGGAGATATAGTTTACATACCATAAGGTTTATCTATCTATAGTGTACAATTCAATGGTTTTACGTGTATTGAAGAGCTGGGCAAGCATCATAATATAACTTTAGAACAATGTCCATCATCCCCCAGAGAAAACACTCATTTGCCGTCATTCGCTATGCTCTCGACCCTACCTCCACCCTCCCATCCCTGACCCTAGGCAACTATTACTTTATTTTCTATTTGCCTATTCTGGACACATCATGTAAAATAGAATCACAGTATATGCGGTCTTTTCATTTAGGATAGTGTTTTCAGATTTCATTCATGCTCTGGTGTGTATCAGTACTTTATTCCTTTTTATTGCTGGATAATATTCCATTGTATGGATGTACCACATTTTATTTACCCATTCATGAGTTGGTGGGACATTTAGGTTTTTTCTACTTGTTGGGCGGGGGCAGTTGTTTATATTCTTAAGCTACTATGAATAATGCTGCTATGAGTCTTCATGTTCAACTTTTTGTGTGGATGTATGTTTTTTTATTTTTTTCCTAACTCCAGTAGGAGTAAAATTAATGAGTCAAATGGTAAGTCTATGTTTAACGTTTTGAGGAACTGTCAAACTTTTCTTTCAAAACAGCTGCACCATTGTATGTTTCCAGCAGCAGTGTAGGAGGGTTCCAGCTTGTCCACATCCTACCCATACTTGTTATTATCTGTTTATTGACCATAGCCATCTGGTTACTATGAAGTGGTGAGTCTTTGTGGTTTTAATTTTCATTTCTTAAGGTCTAATGATGTTGAACATCCTTTCATTTGTCTATTAGCATCTGTATATCTGTTTTGGAGAAATGTCTTTCCAAGTCCTTTGTCTCTTTTAAAATTAGATTATTTTCCTTTTCATTATTGAGTTGTAAGAGCTATTTACATATTCTGGATGCTAGCCTCTTATCAGATAGATGATTTCAAGTATATTCCCCATCGTGTCTGTTGTCTTTTCACTTCTGGATGATATCCTTTGAAACACAGAAGTTTTAAATGTTTGTGAAGTCCAATTTACCAATCTTCTCTTTTATCACTTATGCTTTTGGCGTTGTATCAACTGTTCCATTTTTAACCTAGGTGCTGGTTTCATGGGTGGGTTCAGTTTATGATTTGTGGACTTTTCTGCACATGTACACAAGACTTCAACAAACAGTTGGGTTTTTTTTAAGGGGGTGATAATAAGTGCAGCTTCCTCCCCTGGGTCATTGCAGGGACTGAATGGATGAATGCATACACAGCATCTGGCATCCCTAGTGCTAATACACAGCAGCTGTTAAGTGTTGTTAAAAATCAGTCTCTGCCCCTGATGAAGTGAATGATCTTGGTCCCAAGTTACTTCACCTCATCAGACCTCACTTTCCTCATCTGTAAAATGGGTAGCGCTATATGTATGTCCAGTCGCTCAGTCATCCCTGACTCTTTGCAACCCCACGGACCACAGCCCGCCAGGCTCCTCTGTCCGTGGAATTCTCAGCCAAGAATATTCCTTGATGATCTCCTTAATGCTTTACGAAGCTCCCTCCAGCCACCAGAATGGCTAAAACACAAAGCAAAAGAAAATAATTCGAATTGTCGGTGAAGATAGGGAACAATAAGTACTTTCCTGTGGGTTGCCATTTCCTACTGTAAGGGATCCTCCCAACCCAGAGATCAAACCCAAGCCTCTTGCGTCTCCTGCATTGGAGGTTTTTTCTGTGCCACTGAGGCACTCGGGAAGCCTGTATGGGTTAGTGCCACCTGTTTTGCCAGGACCACACGGTTTCTCAAGGAGACGAGGCGCATCGTCGAGCTTCACGTCCGCCTCTGCTGTTAAGGCAAAGCTCCCTGAGCCTCATTTCTCTGTGTGTTTAAGCCAGAGACCTGTGGTTTATCAATCAGTTTAAAATGAGGCAGTTTTAAACCACTAGGACCTTTCGCTCCATGCTGCTTTTTCTCTTTTTAGTTACTCATGAAATGAAAATGAAACACTATTTCCGAGTGTTTTCTCCCCTTCCCAAGAAAGCCCTCCTCATGCTTTTTCTTTCTTTCTTTCTATTTTTAAGTTACTCATGAAATGAAAATAAAAGACTATTCCTAAGAAAAGTGTTTTCTCCCCTTCCCAAGAAAGGTCTCACAAGAGTTTGGGTCAATAAAACAAGGAAGATAGAAAAAAAAACAGTCATGACGGAGACAAATTTTCAGCTCTGTGAGCATCTGGGTGGCTGCCAAGAGCTGGCTGTGGGCCCCTCAGAGTTTCCATGAGCAGAGCTGGCTGGGCATGGGAAGGAGTGAAGGAGGAGCTGGCTGACAGAGAGCTGGCTTCCAGGTGGAGCTGGAGTGCCAGACTTGGGCAGAGCTGGAGCTCGAGCCTGGCCGAGCAGGGGCCAGGGGAGTTCACTGCAGAATGGTCAGAGACCAGCCCTCCTCTCCTCTTCAGACCTCCACCCTGGCTGCCCCTGTCCTAACCCCAACAATCCTTCCCACCTACCCCTCCCCTCCCCTTCCAAGCCTGTCTTGCCCTTGAGTTGCTGCCCAGGAAGACTTCTCTGCCCTCCCCCAAGCCTCTCCACCCTCTCCTTGGGGTGGCTGGAGGGAGCTTCCTAAAGCATCAAGGAGACCATATTCCCTGCTACTCACCACCCTCCAGTGGGAACCACTGCATGGTAACACATTTAATAAATTCCAAATCCTTCTCTGGTCTCGAGGTCAAGTCAAGGTTTCAAGGGGCTTGAAACTTATACCATTGGAGGGGGTTGTTCGTTAAAGTACAACATGCATACAAAACGGACATCATAAGCTTATGACTGGATGGTTGTTGTTCAGTTGCTAAGTCACGTCCGACTCTTTGTGACCCCAGGAACCACAGCACGCCAGGCTTCCCTGTCCTTCACCATCTCCCGGAGCTTGCTCAAACTCATGTCCACTGAGTCAGTGATGCCATCCAACCATCTCATCCTCTGTTGCCCGCTTTCCCCTCCTGCCCTCAGTCTTGTCAGCATCAGGCTCTTTCCCAGTGAGTCAGCTCTTCGCATCAGGTGGCCAAAGTATTGGGGCTTCAGCTTCAGCACCGGTCCTTCCAATGAATATTCAGGGTTGATGTTCTTCAGGATTGACTGGCTTGATCTCCTTGCTGTCCATCTGAATTGAACACATCTATATACACTGGCCCTCAGCTCACGAATCAATCCAGCACGAGCACCCCGGATGCCTCCCTGATGCGCCTTCTCCTGCTTTGGCTGGCACATTCTTTACCACTGAGTCAGCTGGGAAGCCTTCTAGCTACAATCATTCCCTATCAGCAGTCCCTATCTGACTTCTCACATTCTCACATCATAGCTGATTTTTGCCTGGGGTTGAACTTCACACAAATAAAATCATTCCATGTGTACTGTGTGTCTGGCATCTTTCCTTAACGTGCCTGTGAGATTCAACTAAATTGTTGCATGTAGGTGTTGCTTATTTTTTCTTATTCATTCCTGTAATATTACTTTGAATGACTATACCAGTTTATATGGGGCTTCCCTTTTGGCAAAGTGGTAAAGAGTTGCCTGCCAATGCAAGAGATGCAAGAGTTTCAGGTTCAATCCTCAGGTTGGTAAGATCCTCTGGAGGGGGAAATGGCAACCCATTCCAGTATTCCTGCCTGGAAAATTCCACAGACAGAGGAACCTGGCAGGCTACAGTCCATGAGGTCACAAAGAGTCGGACATGACTGATCAACTGAGTGCCAGTTTATATAATCGTTCCACTAGTGTTGGACTTTTAGGCTGCTTTCAGCTTTGGGATATTATGGGGATGGGAGATGTTTGCTAGGAACATTCTCACACGTGTCTTTCAGAGAATATATGGACTCATTTTCTGTTGGGTAAACATCCATGAGAGGAATTACTGCCTCATAAAGATAAATGATTGTAGATTTAGAAGATACGGCAAATAGTTATCCTAAGTGGTCATACCTATTTACATTCCTCTCACAGTCACATAGGGAAGTACTTCTTGGTCCATCTCTCCACCAACAATTCCAATTTTTTCTCTTTTGGTTTGCATTTTAGTCATTCTGGTGAGAAGTTTGTGCTATCACATCGTACACTGAGTTTTAATTCGGAGGGAGACTCATCTTTAACAAAAAGAATAAAAGATAAAAGTACAAATATAAAATTGAGTAAAGAAGTGATTATTTATGAAGAATGTGAAAAGACATCATAACAAATTGCTAGAGACTCGCAAGTTTCTGATTCCCTCCTTCTGAGCGTTTTTTGAGGCTCTTTCTCAGAAATGTTTATGTTCAAATGCTTTCTGGCAGCAATCTGGCTCCCCTCCCTGCCTGGAACACTCCACAGCTGCCTGTGGTCCTTGTGTGAACAGGGCCCCACACAAGAGAGGGTCCCAAAACCTACAGTATCAGCTTTCTGGAAAATAGCCTCTGCACCCACCTGCCCCTGACCCTTCCCTGGCCTGGCTCCTCTCCAGGGTCTCAGCTTCCACATCAGCTTCTCAGAAGGCCTTCCCTGCCCTCTTGGTTGAAGAAGACTCTCTCACTTTGTAGGTCCATATCATAAGACAGATGATAACTCAGCAGGAGGTTAGGAGCAGTTGCTGTGGACCCAGACTGTCTGGTGGGCACCCTGGCTTCCTTGTTTTCTAGCTGTGTGACCTTGGATATGTCACATAACCTCTCTGGGCCTCAGTTTCCTTGCCGGTAAAATGGGGACAGTAAGGCTAGCTTCCTCCTGGCAGGGTGTTGAGAGGCCCCAGGAAGTTAATGTATGTGACGCATTTACTTTTTAAAATATTTATTTATTTTGCCTGTGTTGGGCCTTCGTTGCTGCACAGGCTTTTCTTTAGTTGGAGAGAGTGGGGGTGACTCTCTAGTTGCAGTACATGGGCTTCTCACTGTGGCGACGTCTCTTGTTGCAGAGCATGGCCTCCAGGCACTCCAGGCACCCACGGCTGCAGCTAGTGGGCTCAGTAGCTGTGGCCCCCTGGGCTCTAGAGCACAGGCTCAACGGTTGTGGCACGTGGGCTTAGGTGTTCTGCAGCAAGTGGGAGCTTTCTGGATCAGGGATCAAGCGTGGGTCTCCTGCACTGGCAGGCAGATTCTTTTCCACTGAGTCACCAGGGTAGGCCCATATGCTGCCTTTAAATGGGTGCTTGGCACCCTCACTCTTATGATTGTGCTAGTGGCCCCGTTATCCTGAACTCTAGTCTTTTTTCTGACACATCTCATTTCACTCTGGTAATCTGCATGAGTGCTCTGTAGGACAGGACCTCCACTGTATCCCCAGCACCTAACTCAGTTCCTGGACCATAGTGGCAGCAAAAAAAAAAGGGGGTGTTGAATGAATGAGTGTCCTCTGTGTATCTCAGATCTGTCCATATGACTCCAAGACAGCCACACCCTGGTCCAGGCCACCCCATCCCTTCCTGCTGACCCTGGTACTAGTTAGAGAAATGGCACCTTGATCTTGCCTTTCTCAGATGTGACCAGAGTTCCTGTTGGCTTCCCTAGATACAACGCTTTACAGTTTATGAGGCCTGTTCCCATCATAATCACATCTCTGGTGTGGGGGTAACAGGACAGTAACTGGGAGTTTCAGTGTGACAAAGTCCTGGAGAGGGAAAGTGGTTTCCTCAAAGTCACACAGCAAGAGAGAGGGGAGATGGGACACAGGCCTGGGACTCCTGGGGAGGGGCTGCCCACACTTCTCAGGGTCTCTCTCATCCCTTCCAGAGAGTACCTCAGGCTGAGCACATGGTAGGCACTTAGGTGTTTACATGACAGACAGAAAGAGGAAAGTCTGTGGGTGTAACCTTGGCTCTGGGACCGTGGACCTGCCACTGCCCACCCACGCCTGTTTCCCCACCTCTAAATGGGCTTCACTCACCAAGTGAAGGCAGATCCCAGTCTCACCTGGTCTGGTTGGCATTTGTCCTCTGTCTGTCTGTCTGTCTACTCCAGATGACTTTGGAATGAGCTGAAATGGAGTTGGGTTTCCCTGGTGGCTCAGACAGTAAAGAAACGACCTGCAATTCGGGAGACCTGGGTTCGATCCCTGGGTCAGGAAGATCTCCTGGAGGAGGGCATGGCAACCCACGCCAGTATTCTTGCCTGGAGAATCCCCATGGACAGAGGAGACTGGCAGGCTACAGTCCATGGGGTCGCAAAGAGTCAGACATGACTGGTCGACTAAGCACAGTACAGATATGGAGTTGGGAAATAATGAAGTGCTTGAAGAGAAACTGGGGTATCTACCTGTACCTCTGGTATCCTTGAGCAGTGGCCAAGAGCAAGGTTTGGAAAAAATGTCCCTTCTGCCATTTTTCTTTCTATTTTTTTGGCTGTGCTGTGTGCAGGATCTTAGTTCCTTCACCAGGGATCAAACCTGTGCCTCATGCAATGGAAGCTCAGAGTCTTAATCACTGGACCTCTGGGGGAGTTCCTCTTCTGCCATTTTAAAAGGAGTGCAAAGATCTCAGTGAATCATTATTAGTTAGTTGCCTCCAGGTGACCTTCCGATTCCACAGGCTGGGCAAGGAACCCACGTGGTCATGAGCATTGAGGCTGCATCAGTGATGTCTCGGTACTTCTCTGCTGCTACCTTCATCTCTCCCCTGTGACAGCTGGGCTAACTAAGGCCCAGAGAAGGGAAGAGCTTTACCCAAGGTCACCAGCACATCCAGGCAGACCTCCCGAATCCAAATCAAGTCAGATTCTGGGGCTTAGCCTTTCCCCCTGCTCTGTTCATTATTAATTATTTATAAGCAGCTTTATTGAGACCTAGTGCACAAACCTTGGAGAAGGCAATGGCAACCCACTCCAGTACTCTTGCCTGGAAAATCCCATGGATGGAGGAGCCTGGTAGGTTGCAGTCCATGGGGTCGCCAAGTGTCAGATACGACTGAGCGACTTCACTTTCACTTTTCACTTCATGCATTGGAGAAGGAAATGGGAACCCACTCCAGTGTTCTTGCCTGGAGAATCCCAGGGATGGCGGAGCCTGGTGGGCTGCCTGGGGTCGCACAGAGTCGGACACGACTGAAGTGACTTAGCAGCAGCTGCAGCAGTGCACAAACCTGGCAACTCACCCTTGTAAAGTATGCAACTCAGTAACTTGTAGTACAAAATCGTGCATCTATCGCACAATCAATTTGAGAACATTTTCATTACCCTAGGGAAAAAAAAACCCTCCATGATTTTTAGCTGTCACCACCTCCCAGTCAGCCTTACAGCTTCCCAGCCCCAGACAATCGCTGATCTGCTTTGTCTCCATACAGTCGCCTGTTTTGGACACTTCCTATAAATGAACTTATGCAATATGTGGTCTTTTGTGATTGCCTTCTTTTCACTGATTGTAATGTTTTCAAGGTCCACTTATGATGGGACATGTATCAGTACTTCATTCCCTTTTTTCTTGCCAAATAATATTCCACTATATCGACATGCCACATTTTATTTAACCATTCATTGGTTGTTGGACATTTGGTTTGTTTCCACTTTTTGGCTATTATGAAGAACGCTGCTGTAAACATTTACAGACAACTTTTTGTGTGGTTATGTATTCTTAGTTCTCTCGAGTTTATACCTAGGAGTGGAAATAATGGATCATATGGTAACTATGTCTATGAGTCCAGCCTTCCAACACTGGCTTTCTCAGACCTTGAGGGGTGTTTATGTGGGGAAACTTGCTATTCCCAGTGGCCAGAGTCTATGGATCACGTCTCCACCTCACTTTAGACTTAATTTTAGAAACTTCAAGAAAATATTAATATGATATTTTTTAAACTAGACACATTTTCGTAGGCTGAATGAACTTGTTTACCCAGCACGCAGATGAAGACGGTCAGAGCCATCTCCATGCTCCCAAACCCACCTTGCGCTTCTGCGGAATCTCTCCCCTGCCAGGGAAAACAGGACCCTGGTTTCTAAACTCCCTGGATGAGTTCATGACCTGTATCCAAGTGGAATTACGTGGAAAATGGTCTTTTGTGTTTGCGTCTGTTGCTCAACTTCAGATCATTACAGATCCCGTGTTCTCGAGGCTGTGTGTGTGTGCATGCCAAGTCCCTTCAGTCGTGTTCATCTCTGCAACCCTGTGGACTGTAGCCCGCCAGGCCCCTCTTTCCATTGGATTCTCCAGGCAAGCATACTGGAGTGGGTTGCCATGCCCTCCTCCAGGGATCTTCCCGACCAAGGCATTGAATCTGCGTCTCTTATGTCTCCTGCGATGGCAGGTGGGTTCTTTACCACTAGTGCCACCTGGGAAGCCCCTCTCAAGGCTGCACAGTCCACCATTTTTGTCATCCCTTCTCCTTTTTATGGAACCGTTTGGACTTTGCCTCTTGAAACAAAGCATAGGGCTGCACAGACTTGCAGACATGTGTCTCTGTGGATGTGCTCAGGTCTGTTGGGGAGGGAAGTAGGGAGGCTGGGAAAGTGTATGTTCTGACCTGGTCCTGGCCCCATGCTTGTGCTTCTAGGAGGCCCCTCTTGGCCCTCCCTCTTACGCCTCTCCTCTCGGATTCTGTCAAAGTTCTGTTATTCTGGGCTTGTCATGAGGCTGGGGGGTGAGCTGGCAGACATCCCAAGTAAACAAGAGCAGCTGGAAAGGAGAGGGACTTTTGGAGGCAGAAAGATGGACCCAATCAGACACCCCACTCCACGAGGGCTGTGGTGGAGGTCTCTGCTCACATACTCTGGCGCATGGTGGAAAAGGAGGGTCCTAGTGAAAACTGGGCCTTCTCTGGGTTAGACCAGGCACTGGGTGGGCGGGCAGGGCAGACTGGCTGGGTTCACATCCCCACTCTGTGCCTCACCGACTGTGTGACTATCAAATCTGTAAAATGGGGGAACTCTGGGTAAGAATATTTGAGGCTTGAATAGCTCACTGGGTGAAAAGTTTCCTGGCCCGGAGGAAAGTTAGCTGTTAGGTTAGAATGTGCCAGGAGCCAGCTAAATGTTTTGTGTGCAGCGTTCTACTGAACGTGCGCACCAATCATGGAAACAGACCCCAAATCACCCCCATTCGACAGATGAGGAGGCAGAGGCACAGAGAGGTCGAGAACCTGCCTGGAGCCACACTGTGAACTCATGGTGGCACCAGGATTTGAGCCCAGGTCTGTTTGGCTCCAGAATCCAGGCCCTTGACAATTTGGCTTATAAGCTGAGCTTGGGCAGGCGCCCAGCAGTCTTGAGCTCCAACAGGTCAGTGACTAGCACTGTCCTATAGGGCTCCAGACTCGACCCTCAGCTCTGGCTTGGGGAACAGGGTCTCAGGCTCATTTTCCCTGTCTATAAAACTGGCCTATATGGCCCACAAAGCCTTCCTCCTCCCTGGGTTCCCAGTTAGTGAGCTCTTGGGTTGGGACAAGCCTATTGGGAGGTCCGAATCTGCCAGGGCACTGGCAGACCTGGCCAGGGAGGCCTTGTCATTTTTTAGAAAGGGAGGCAGTCAGGCCTGGGAGCTAGAGTTGGCACTACCGAGTCCACTTGGGGGCCCCCTCCTAGGAGGTGTGCCCTGACTCTGCTCTTGGAGTGCTCTAGAGCACTGGTGAACATCCTAAACTAGACTGAGCAGATGATTGTAAAGGGCTCTCTACCATATGCTAAGTGGAACAAGAGCTGAAGCAGTTGGCTGCTGTCCAGGAAGGCTTCCCAGAGGAGGTCTCTTTGGAGTAGGGTTTTGAAAGCTGAATAAGAGTTAGGTGGAGATGAAGGGACGGGTGTTCTTAGAGAGAGAGCAGCAATAGGTATCAGTTACTTAACTCCCTCCCCTACTCCCACCCTTGCCTAGCCATCTCTGTTTTTCAGGGGCTGGAAGCCTAAAAATGATAACTACCAGAGCCCCTTGCCAGCCAGTTCCTGGTGAGGATCTGCCAGTCGGGAGAAGGCAGGAGGATGAGAGATGCCAGCCTGCCTCTGGCTGCTGCCAGCACTGACTTCAGCAGCGTTTGTAGATTCAGCAGCTCTGTTGGCTCCAGGGATGTAGTGACAGCGCCTCCAGCAGCTGGGTGCTGGGGAACAGCTCTTGGGCTGCTGAGCATCCTGGACAGTAGCTGACTCCCAATTTCTGGGTACCACTCCTTCTTCTCTGCTCTTTCAGCACCTCAGATGCCTTGGGAGTCCATTTCCCTTATAAACTCCTTCCCCACCTGAAATAATGGCTCTGTTTTCTTGCTGGGCATTAATTGATAAAATGCTCAGGCCAGACCCAGGTGCAATGTTTCAAATTTTTTTATTTATTTATTGGCTGTGCTGCGTCTTCATTGCTGTGCAGGCTTTTCTCTAGTTGTGGAGAGCGGAGGCTGCTCTCTAGTTGCAGGGCTCAGGCTTTTCATGCCAGTGGCTTCTCTTGTTGTGGAGCACAGGCTCTAGGGATCGCGTGCTCCAGAAGTTGCAGTTCCTGGGCTTTAGAGCACAGGCTTAGTAGTTCTGGGGCACAGGCTTTGTTGCTTGGATCTCACAGCACATGGGATCTTCCCAAAGCCAGGATCAAACCTGTGTCTCCTGCATTGGCAGGTGGATTCCTTACCACTAAGTCACTAGGGATGCCCCAGGTGTAATTCCTTAGGAACAGAAAGATTCAGCACCCTGAAAAATGTGATAACGCACTTTGAGTTTTTTACTTGCATGTCAGGTGTTTCAACACAAGTTCCCTTGAAGGAAGAGATCTGTCTCCCAGCCTCTGTTCAATCAATGAACATTGACGAGCACTTCATCGGTGTGGAATGGGATGAACGGCCAGGTCCCTGCACTTCGAGAAATAGTCTAGACCCGGCACCATCCAACTGAAACTGAGTCCCCTGAAACTGAGTTCCCCAGGTGAGTTTATGATTAATGTCTCTGTTCAAAACTTTATTCCCTTTCTTGTCCCACCTCCGTTCCCCTAAAGATTGAGGAGTGTCAAGGAAAAGGGGGACCATACCAAGCAGGACCCTGTGGGGATTTCCCAGATACAAAAGTTCTGTGTCCCCTGTTTCTTGTTAGTGGAAAAAAAAAAAGGTGTGGAGGGAGGCTTTAGTCTTCTAGACCTTCCTTAAGTTCCAAGGAGCAGGTGCAAGCAGTTAACAATGAAGACTATAAAATTACAGGCTTCCTAGTTCCTCCTGAAGGGATATAGATAACAATCTGGTGCATATCTTTGAGTTGCTCTGTAGAGACTAAGACCCCCGCCCAGGCAGGTGGAGGATGGAGGCTATGTGCTGACCACAAACACGTACCCTAGACTAGTTGGAACCAGAAGGTTGAGATTCCTGAAACATCACCTGTTACCCCCTGCCACCAACCAATCAGAAGGTCCACCAGCTGATCACGCATCCTATGACCCTCTCCCCTTACACTGTTTTTAAAACCCTTCCTGAGAGCCAAAGGGGAGTTCAGGTCTTTGCAGCATGAGGTGCCTGTTCTCGTTGCTTGAAAAGAAAGTGAAAGCGTTAGTTGCTCAGTCATGTCCTACTCTTTGCAACCCCATGGACTGTAGCCTGCCAGTCTCCTCTGTCCATGGGATTCTCCAGGCAAGAATACTGGAGTGGGTTGCCATGCCCTCCTCCAGGAGATCTTCCAAACCCAGGGATTGAACCCAGGTCTCCTGCATTGCAGGTGGATTCTCTACCGTCTGAGCCACCAGAGAAGCCCAAGAATACTGGAGTGGGTAGCCTATCCCTTCTGCAGGGGATCTTCTCAACCCAGAGATTGAACCCAGGTCTCCTGCATGGCAGGCAGATTCTTCACCAATGGAGCCATCAGCAAAGCTCGAAACACACTGTTGGCAGTTGGAGCCTTGCAAATAAAAGCTTACTTTGCTGCAAATACCCGCTGTCAGCGTTTGGCTTTCTGTGTGGCAGGCACATGAGCCATTGCTTGGTAACACAGTGTGGTAGCCAGTAGCCACCTGAAGCCACGGAGCATTTGAAGTGTAGCTAGTCCTAACTGAAATGGGCTGTCAGTGTAAAATACATACGCATTCCAAAGACTTTGTATGAAAAGAAGAATGTAAGATATCTCACTCATAATTTTTATGTTGATTATGTGTTGCAATAACAATGTTTATTATATATGCTTATTAAACATTGTATGTTTCAGACAGGTTCAACAAAATACATTACTAAAATGTATTTTACCTGTTTCTTTTTTTTAATAGGACCACTAGAAATATTTAAATTACATATATGACTTGCATTTGTGGTTCACATTATTTTTCTACTGAACAACACAGGTCTTAGGGGAACAGGTCTGAGTTGAAATACATCAATTGACCAATTCAGCATTTATTAGGGTCTGTTTAAGAGATACTTGGTCCCCACTATTGAGGACTTCAGACAGGAAGTGAGGGGCAGGTATATCAACATGGAACTAAAAGGAACTGTGATAAATGTTTGAGTTGGTCCATGTTCCAGGGTTCAGAGAAGAAATCTGGGTAGGCTTCACAGAAGAGGTGACTTTAATGTGAAGCATTATAAAATGAATAGGAGTTCATAAGCTGATTAAGGAAAAAAAGAGCGGCATTCCAAGGTAAGAGGTTGAAAGCGCATGGGATGTTAGAAGAGAAACAGGCACTTCATTCTGATCTGAACATGGCTGTTTGGAGATGGGATTGGAGACGGAGCTAAACAGTTGTAGAGCCTTGAATACTGGTTAAATTTAGATCTGAGGGAGGCACTGAAGCTAGGGAAAGGCTCTTAGCATGAAGTGGCTTGTGCAGATGCTAGATGAGCTCACCCACTCACTCTCCTCAAAAGCATGACCAGACCTTGTTTGAACGTGAAAAATAAACTTTTATTTCAGTGCTCGCTGTTTGTGGCTCAAAAGCACATCTACTGCTTGCTTGGAACCCAAAAGCGTTTATAAAACCATAGGGAAATAGAGCAATATTTATATAGAATGAATATATACTGGCTCATCTTGTGCTTCTCCTTGTGCAAAGCAGAAAGTTCTAAGTCTATCAGCGTGACTTTCCCCAAGTCCCTCTCTGGGGCTTGGGGGCTCCCTGGAGGCTGTGCCCCACTCACAGAATTCTCTCCCACTTCCCTTCTCCAGGCTGAGGGAAGCCCGGTCACGTGGAGAGAGTGAGGAATAAAGTCCGAGATGGCAATTCGTGGGGTCCCCGAGCTTAGTCAGGGGGGCGGGGGCTGTGTTCCGGGACTCTGGCTCTTCAAGGAAGAGATGGCTGAGATGCCAGCCTTGTTGGTGGGTGATCAGCATAGGCAACTAAGGCTACTGTGACGTCTAGGCATTGTGGTGGGCGGGCTCATGGTTGGGACAGGGGTTTCTCGGGGGGTCTCTTTCCCCCTAGAAATGGGCTCCCAGGGCAGATGTCTGGGCACAGGTCGGGGACCCAGACACGACTGGGGACAGGAAGGTGGTCATGGTCATGGTCTCACACTTCGAGGCATCCTGGGTCTGTGACCCAAGTCTCTGTGAAGCCTGGGAGGACGACCTGCCGTCATTGGCGAGACTGGGTCATACAAGGCACTGGAAGTGATGAGCTGGGAGGGCCTTGGAGATGAGCTGGTTCAATCACTCCCTGTGATCAAAGAGGAAACTGAGGCCCAGAGGAGGGGAAGGCAGTAGCTGGCCAGACCTGGGGCTTGAACCTAGGACTCTAAGCCCTCCCCATCTCCTCGTCCTAATTGGATCCTTTTTGATCAGGTTCCAAATGGCCTCTCGGACGCAGCCAGGTCAGGGCTGGAGTGGTGGATGGGGCCCTGGACTCAGAGTCAGAAGGGCCGGGCTCCTTTCTTGTGCCTCTACATTAGCCAGCCTTGCAAATATCCAGGATCCCACGGGAGCAGGGCCAGCCGCCTCCCCTCTCCAAGACTCCTCAGCTCCCGCTCTGCAGTTTCCCACGTGGACTGAGTGGGCTGATGGGCGTCTGAGCACCAGTAAGCCCAGGAAGTGCCAGGCACTTACTAGGCGCCTCGCCATTGTGAGAGGGTGGGGGAAGTATTGGGTCAGGGCTGCTGGGATGTGAGGGGACTTAGGGTGTGGTCTGTTCCTGGGACCCTCCCCATCTGCACCTGCTCAGGCTCTGCCAAGAGCCCCCGGAGTCTGGGCTCAACCTGGGGAAGGGTTTCAGGGTACTCTAGGGAGCTGAGTTCCTCGATCTGGTCACTGGGCACACTTTTTGCCTGCTCCCAGGAAAGGGGCTCTGACGTCGATCAATCAGTTTGGCGGGTGGTCAGTGGCTTTTTAAGGGGCCTCTGGGCTGGGAAGGGAGGAGGAGACGGTCTACCCCCTAGGCCCAGTCAGCCAAGAGGAGGGCTTCCACAGTGCAGGCACAGAGCCTCCCTCACAGGTGGGGGTGTGGGGAGACAAGCTTGGGGGGACAAGGTGGGTGGGAAATACATTCGATTCCAAAGGGCCCCCACAGGCAGCCCACCCCTGCCCTGAGGTCTGGGGCCCAAGGAGGGGCAAGTTTTGCTCATTAGCTTGGGATAAAGACTGGGGTCAATTTGGGGGCCCTCGGTGGCTGAGGTGGGGCTGGTACGAGGACCCCTTAAGCGGGGCCAACGATGACGTTCCTGAAGCCCTTCACGGCCTTCAGCCTGTCGCTCTCGAAGTTCACCACCAGCTTGTGGCGGCCCACGTACAGGGGCAGCAGGTCCACCCTCACTTTGACTTCCTCCCCTGCCTCCACAGGGTCTGGGCTGGGAGAGAGAGAGAAGGAGGGTGAGGAGAGGGGCCCTGGCCTGGTCCCCATGATGAGGCCAGGCCAGGATGACACGTGACTGCTGAGCTCTCAGCCCAGCACCCCCGCGGATGTACAGCTGAATAACAACAGGATAAAATGGGCCCTGCTTATAACTCTCAAGGGTCTGTGCCATCTGCCCTCCTGTGTGTGTGTGTGTGTGCGTGTGTGTGTATGAGAGAGAATGGTGTGCCAGGGCGTAAGAGTGCGGATGCTCACGTGACCACATGCATGAAAATGCACTGAGCTGTACCTATGTGATTTGTATTGTAAACTGTATGCAAATGATATTACAACAAAAAAGTAAAAAGCAAGTGTAAATGCTCATAAGCATGTGTATATAGACAATTATCTGTGAGGGTACACGGCACAGGCACGCGTGTACACCTGTGTGCATGGGAGGACCTGTGTGTCCTGAGGCGGGGGTTTAGTGATTGAATGTGTTCAGGTGTGTGAACCGTGTGTGCAGGAGGCAGCTGATGTGCGGGTGTTTGGACGTAGATCCATGTGGGTGAGTGTGTGGGTGATGAGAGGAGGGGGTTATAGCCCAGGGCTTGGCGTCCAAGGGCACCCGTCCCCTCCGCGAGCGTCCGCCCTCTGCTCCCGGCCCCGGGGGGAGGGACGGGCACTTACGCGTCCACCGTCTTCTGCCCCTCGATCAGGCCCGCCCCCTCCACAGTGAAGGTGCAGCCCGACAGCGCCTCGGTGAGCGGGTTCCGCAGAGACACCTCAGCCACCAGCTTGCGGTTCTGCTTGGGCTCTCCCAGGATCTGGAGGAGACACGGGGTGGATGTCAGGGGCAGCAGAGAGGGAGAGGGGCCCAGAGCCCCTCCAGGGCAGGCAGGGTCCTGAGCCACGTCCATCTCCGCAGCAATTTGGCCCCATGTCTGCGCAGCTCCGCCGCTGTCATTCCTCGCCTCGCCCAGAAAACACAGATGATGACTCCTGCCCAGGCCTCCTCCCTCATGGAGGTGCAGAGAGGCTCCATGTGACCCACAGGATGTGTAAAGTGCCTCCTTCATTCCAAGGTTTGGGGTAGAAAAATCAGAGGCTTTGGAAGCAGGCTGATCTCTGTCCCTTCCTTGCTGTGTGACCTTGGCAAAGATACCACCTTCTCTGAGCTTTGGTTTCTTCACAGGAGAGAAATGCCTGACTGCAGGGTTCTCACGAGGATTCACCGAGCTAACATATGCAAGATTCTAGCAGACTGTCCGGCACACAGCACTCACTCCCCACCCTGCCATCCCCTGCTCTTTACCATTTATTTGTAACGGCAGCACTTGGGGACCTGGGGCTGAGACTGCTCCAAGTGAATCACTGTGATGACCATGATGACGCTGACGGTCAGTATTAATCAGCTTTTATTGCACCCTCATGACATGCTGGATACAGTCTATGTGTTTCCTGTAGACGCACAGCTAATCCTTATAACACCCATTTTACAGATGAATAGACTCCAGAGTCTGAGCCCTTAACAACTCCACCCCTTCCTGCCCCACCAGGGCCCCAGGACCTCAGAATCTTGCCTTAGGAGTTTAGCTTTTAAGGGCCCACAATTCTGAGATCCCTAAATGTCATGATCCTACTACTCTGGGATGTGCGGATTCATTCCTAGAGGCTGTGAGTCCCAGATTCTGTTTCACGATGCTTTTCTCAGATGAAGCTAGATCTGAGGAACCCTGGGGCATCAGAGATCTTGAGTCTGCAGGGAGGGAGGTACATGCAGGTGTGGGATCTGGACCTGGGGACCTAGCCCTTACCCGGATCTTGATTTCTGGATTCTCCAGGTAGATGTCCCTCTCGGCCAGCAGGTAGCTGTTGGCAGCTGGCTCAATGAGGAGGCCCCGCACCTTGATAAGGTTCGATTCGGTCAGGCAATCACAGTACTTTTCATAGAGGATTCGAAGGGGAACGCTCTTCTCTGCAGAAGGGGAGAGGGGAGAACACTCATGCCATCTGAACTGTGGCCCTCACCTCTCCTATGGCACCTCCACAACGCACAGAGAGGGCAAGGGATGAGCTTGAGGTCACACGGCTGGTGAATGACTGGGCAGGTCCCAGCACTTTCTCCCACCTGCCCTGGCTCTAGCATTCCCAGGAAGGAAGTGGGAGGAGTGGCCTGGGTTTTAATCCTGGCCCTACCCTTTGCTACCTGGGGATGCTGGGTGAGTCACCCTACCTCTCAGGATGTCCATTTCCCCCGAGAGGTTGGTGGAATTGTACCCACTTTACAGATGAAGAAATACTTCTGCCCATAAGTGCTCAGAAGGGGAGAGTTGGTCCTGTTTGAACCACTGACTGACTGTGTGAGCCTGGGGAGACGACCTCCCCACTCTGTTTCTGCTTGTTCCCTCTCTGTTCCCAGGAGCATCTGGATCCCATAGGGCAGAGATAAGACCAGAGATCAGTTGAGAGCAAAAGTCACACAGTGATGGGGTGAGAACAAAGCTGGCAGGCCCAACCTCCCTACTGCAGAAAAGCAAAATGTGGATCTTAGCCCTGCTTCTCAGACAAGAACACGGAAGCCCTAGGGCACCAGGGTCAGCTTGTGAGAGGCAGGCAGGAGCAGTGGCAAAGGGCACAGGAACTGGACTGATTATCCACACACCACGCAGAAAATTCGGTACACATACACAGTGGAATATTACTCAGCTATAAAAAAGGATGAAATAGTGTCATTTGCTGCGACATGGATGGACCTAGAGATTATCATACTGAGTGAAGAAAGACAGAGAAAGACACATATCAAATGGTATGGCTCATATGTGGAATCTAAAGAAATGATACAAAGGAACCTATTTACAAAATAGAGATTGAGTCACAGATGTAGAAAACAAACTCATGGTTACCAGTGGGGGGAGGGGAGGAGGCGGGATAAAGTGGAAGACTGGGATTGACATATACATACTATATTTAGACTGCTGCTAAGTCACTTCAGTCGTGTCCGACTCTGTGCGACCCCAGAAACAGCAACCCTCCAGGCTTCCCCGTCCCTGGGATTCTCCAGGCAAGAACACTGGAGTGGGTTACCATTTCCTTCTCCAATGCATGAAAGTGAAAAGTGAAAGTGAGGTCGCTCAGTCGTGTCCGACTTTAGCGACCCCATGAACTGCAGCCTACCAGGCTCCTCCATCCATGGGATTCTCCAGGCAAGAATACTGGAGTGGGGTGCCATTCCCTTCTCCAGGGGATCTTCCTAATCCAGGGATCGAACCCAGGTCTCCTGCATTGCAGGCAGAGCCTCCCCCATCAAACATGAATGTTGGAAGGATGGTGCTGAGACTCCGTGGAGCCCAGTCAACCATGACGGGAGATGCTGCTTCCTCTTTTTCTGTCATCTGCTCCCTTTCTCCCCGCAAGAGACTCGAGTTTCCCAAACTCCAGTCATTCACGTGATGTTTCACACGTCTGAGTAAATCCTCATTATTTGCTCATTATTTTTCTTTCAGTCCGCTTGCTTCATACTTTTCAACCTTTTCTGGTTAGGGAATCTTGTTACCATTATTTGCAGCAAACCTATTTATTTACCACAAGTAGGAGGAAGCTGGTAAAAACAAACACCAGCAAACAAAGTCAAGTTTATTCAATTCAGGCTCATATTCTGTTCTGCTGAGCGCTCTGAGTTCGGGACCTGAGTTTGCGGTTCATGAGGGAGATTAACAAGGGTCAGGGGTGCTCAGGCCAGTGAGCACCCACTGGGAGGTCATCTACAGGACCGTGAAGGCCTGAGCAGACGGCCACCTTCTCTCTGCATGGGTCAAGGTCTAGGTCCTGGCCATGCATGCTTGGTGTCCCCTATCCTGCTCTCTGGAAAATGAGCACCCAGCCCTCTCGTCACTCATTCCCCGGATGGACCTGCCCCAGCCTCGGTTCCGATGACATAGAAGGGAAAAAAACACAGCTTCTGCCAAAAAGGACAAAAAGGAGTGAAAAATTCCTGGGTCAGGAGCTGGTGAAGCGGAGTGGAAACTCTGACCAGTTCCACAGAGAAGAAGGAAAACACAGCTCTCCAGGAGCCTGGAGGGGGTGGCCCCACTGTTAACTTTTCCAGGAGGCTGAGGTCAGGGTGGGACTGGACCTTTGAGAATTGCCATCCACAGGCTAGGGGCCTTGGCCTGGCTTCAGGCCAGCGCTGGCCGAAAGAAAGAAATGTATGTGGTTAGTGTCACTCATTCCTTAGATGGTCCCTTTGATCATCACAGAGATTGTGCTGCCCCACCTGGAGGGGTGAGGGCCCCAGAGAGAGGGGGCACGGGCAGGAAGGGGGAGAGCTGCAGAGCCAGGAGGCCAGGGTAAGGGCTGCTGGTTTCAGTTCAGCTGTCCTAGGCCTGGCTTCCTGTCCACCAGCACGTGGAAATCCCCTGGATCTTATCATCAAAGCATAGCCAGCAACTCAGCCAAAGTTCAGGGTCTCGGAGGGTGGGAGAATCAGTCTCAGGGTAACCTTGACCTAGGAGGCCTTAATAGCACATCCTGGCCTAACCCCACCTTCCAGCTTGAGGGCAACGCCCCAGACTGCTGCCCTCCTCCGCCTTCTCCCAACAGGCTGTGCCCCTCGGGGGTCTACAGAGCAGGTGGGACCCCTCTGCTGCGAATACTTTCCCAGGGAGAGACACCAGCAGGCGTGGCTGAAGCAGAACAATGCTGTGAGGAGCCCAGATGTATCTGGGAGGCGAAGTGTGACTCAACAGTGGCCTGGGAGGAAGTTACTCTGGCATCTTGGTTCAGGTTGGGCTTCACCTTATGAAACATATTCCAGGAAAGACATTTCCTCCCTTTGAAGCGGTGCTGAATGTGAGGAAGAGCTGACATACGTGCATTCTCACAATGGGGCTGGCGCTCTCTAAAGATGAACCAGGTCTCTCTTGCCTTTGGAGGTGGCCCCCACTCTGTTTATGG
Source organism: Cephalophus harveyi (assembly GCA_006410635.1). Lineage (NCBI taxonomy): Eukaryota > Metazoa > Chordata > Mammalia > Artiodactyla > Bovidae > Cephalophus > Cephalophus harveyi. The sequence goes on along the minus strand of SJYT01027240.1, from coordinate 270,985 downwards.
AGTGGGTTTCCTCCCTGAATCAACCTTCTACTTAAAAAAAATAGAAAAGATGAACCAGCCTTTCTACGAATAGGGAAGCTGAGGCCTGAAATAGAGAGGAGAAACACCCAGGAGCTCACAGCCTGCAGGTGGAATTGCAGAAACTAGGACCTCGGTGTGTCCCAAACACACCACACTCCTGGAGGGCCGGAGTCCTGCCCCTGACTTGGGGCCCGGAGGCAGAGTTGAGACCCTGGTCCTCCGGACACCAGCAGGGTTGGCCATGACTCAGGAAGCTTTGAGCCTGGCCTGGAGAGCACTGTCCGGCACAGCAGCTGTTTAGCAAAGGTGCTTCTTGTCCTCCCCACACCTGTCTGTGCTTGCTCAGTGGGGCGTGAAGGGCCCCACCATGGCCGGGCACCATTTTACATCTTTCAGATCTTTCCAGAACACACATCTCCTTCAGTCCTCAGAGCCACCCATGAGGGGCGTGTCAACGCCCCAAACTGACAGCTGAGTGTGGTGTGATGCCCAGGGCTGTACATCTAGAAGGCAATGGCGCCCCACTCCAGTACTCTTGCCTGGAAAATCCCATGGATGGAGGAGCCTGGAAGGCTGCAGTCCATGGGGTCGCTGAGGGTCGGACACGACCGAGCGACTTCACTTTCACTTTTCATTTTCTTGCATTGGAGAAGAAAATGGCAACCCACTCCAGTGTTCTTGCCTGGAGAATCCCAGGGACGGGGAGCCTGGTGGGCTGGCGTCTATGGGGTCACACAGAGTCGGACACGACTGAAGTGACTTAGCAGTAGCAGCAGTACATCTAGAAGGTGGGAGAGGTTTTTCCCTGGCTGTGCAGTAGTTAGGACCTTACGCTCCCAATGCAGGGGGGCAGCAGTTCGATCCCTGGTATAGGAACTAAAATCCCACGTGCTGCCTGGTGTGATCAATAATTAATAATAATACTAGAAGGTGGCAGAGCCAGATTCAAGGCCAAGTCTGGCCTCTGCATATGCGTTTCAGCAGTGAAAGTGTTGGGGCCCGAGCCCTGGTACCAACTGGCTCTGCCCCAAGGCTTCCCCGCTGCTCCAGGACCCTGACAGAGTCTGCTCTGTCCTGGAGTATAGCCCCAGGAGTGCCTGCCCTGGGCCTGAGATAAAGGCCCTAGAGCTGACTGATGTTCTACTGAAACCACACTGTTCCCAGGTCCCCTCCCAACTCCAAGACTCCCCTGTCCTCCTCATGCCCGTAGGCTCCAAACGCAGAAGCCAGGAAAGGGCCGCTGCGGGGGTTGGGGGAGAGACCAGGCTCCACACTGCGTCACAAAGTGACCTCATCAGCCACAGCCCCGCTCAGGGCCTCCGGCTTATTTTTAGGGAGATAACCAGGCGTGGTGACAAAGCAGGCAGTGAAACGGATCAAGGGGACAATGACTGTGCAGGCGGCCGACCAGGAAGAAAGAGCGACAGAGGCTCAGCCCAGGGGTGAGGGCTGGGTGAGCTGCCGACATCATTTCAGCCCCAAACGTGGAAGAGGATCTGCTCCCAGGGAGGCCCGGCCAGGCCCTGGAGCATATGTTCATGCATAAATGTGGGGTCTAGAAGAAGGCACAGAAGAACCTATTTGCAGAGCAGGAACAGAGACTCAGACATAGAGAATGGACGGGTAGACACAGTTGGGAGAGGTGTGAATTGGAAATTTAGGATTGATATATACACACTATGCTATGCTATGCTATGCTATGCTAAGTCGCTTCAGTCGTGTCCGACTCTGTGCGACCCCACAGACAGCAGCCCGTTGGGCTCCGCCATCCCTGGGATTCTCCAGGCAAGAACACTGGAGTGGGTTGCCATTTCCTTCTCCAATGCATGCAAGTGAAAAGAGAAAGTGAAGTCGCTCAGTCGTGTCCGACCCAGCGACCCCATGAACTGCAGCCTACCAGGCTCCTCCGTCCATGGGAGTTTCCAGGCAAGAGTACTGGAGTGGGGTGCCATTGCCCTCTCCGTATATACACTACCATGTGTAAACTAGATAGCTAGTGGGAAGCTACTGTATAGCTCAGTTCGATGCTCTGTGATGACCTAGAGGGGTGGGAATAGGGAGCAGGGGGTGAGAGGGAGGTCCCAGAGGGAGGAGATATATGTACACATACAGCGATTCACTCTGCTGCACACAGAAACTAACACAACAGAGTAAAGCAACTATACCCCCAGTTAAAAAGATAAAAACCTAAGAAGAGAGGATCAAGGCTTTTCCCATCACTGTTGGAGCAACACTGTCCAATGTGGCAGCTTCCGGCCACATATGGCTGTTTAAATGGAATGAAAACTTGAGTCCCGCAGTTGCACGAGTCACACTGCAAGCGTTCAATAGCCACCTGGCGCCAGTGGTCACTGCACAGACATAGAGCATTCTCATATCTCCGACAGTTCTCTGGGCAACACTAGTCTTGAATCTCTTCTCCCTGAGCCTGAGAACCCCCAGAGGAACAGGAGAGGTTCCCTAAAGTGCTCTGGGGAGAGACAGCTGCAGCGTGAGTTGCTAGAGACAGAGGGAAGGAATTTGCTGGAAGGGGCAGTAAGTAGAGAGTCTGGGAAAGCAGTCAGGGGTCACATGAAGATGAGCTGAAACAGAATAGTTGCTGCGAGTACAGGTTGAAGTTTCTGTCCTGTCACTTCCTACTGTGTGCCCTTAGGAAAGCTACTTAACCTCTCTGTTGTCAGTCTTCTCAACCTGAAAACAGGGGCCATAAAAGAATCCACCTCCCACTTTTGTTATAAGAAGGAACTGGGTTGCTATTTATAAAGTGCCAAGGACAAGACCAGACCCTCAGTGAGGTAGATTGTACATGCTCCATGCTCAGGGCACGATCCAGTCAGTGTGGTCAACAGCTGCTCCAGGAACACAGAAGCTTACCGGAGTAGGGCTCCAGGGAAAGGTTGAGTAGATCCTTGGTGCCGCACTCAGGTCCCAGGATCCCGTTGTAGCTGACGGTGCGGGCACAGAGCAGGAGGCGGCCAGCATGCTCCTCAGGGGTGCTGTTGGTGATGTGGGCAAAGACGTCGAAGTCGCAGCCCCTGTTCATGCCCTCGCCCACACAGATCCGCATGGCCACCCCTGTCTCCTCTTTATCAATCAGTTTGTTCAGGTGGTTGGCTCTTGTGAAGGCTTCCCTCTCCTCTGGGGACCCTGTGGGGATAGGGTAGAGAGCTTTATCACAGCTGGACAGGGGATCAATGAAGAGGAGGCTGGGAGCAGAGCAAGCTGGCTTCTCAAAGTCTTGGTGACTCAGAGCACTCAGAAGGAGACCCTTCTTTATATTACTGTGCCAGGAGAAGGAAAGAGTATTTTATTTACTTCCCATAGGAAAACTCCTACACATCCCTCAAGACCCATCCCCAAATGACCCCTCCTCCAGGATGCCTTCTCTGACTACTTCCCCAGGATGAATGACTCACAAAACCTTTTGGAGTTTCATAGCTGCCATGTTTTGGTTTTTTTTTTTTGGCCCACTAGGGTTTCTTTCTGTTCATATCCTTACACTCTCAAGTCTCCTGGGGACTAAGACTGTGTTTCACTTAATCTTAAGTCATACCCAACGCCTACAACAGTGCTTAGTGTCTGCTGCTGCTACTGCTGCTAAGTCACTTCAGTCGTGTCCGACTCTGTGCGACCCCATAGACGGCAGCCCACCAAGCTCCCCCGTCCCTGGGATTCTCCGGGCAAGAACACTAGAGTGGGTGCTTAGTGCCTAGTAGACACTAATACAATTCAAATGTTCTCACCTCCAAGCATTTGCACAGGGACTGCTTTTACCTGAAATCCTTTCCATCACTTCAACTGTTGAGTTCTCCAGCAGAACTGCCCCCTCCTTTATACCATTTACTTCTCCCCTATGTGCCTTTTATTTTTTCCCAAGTGTTGTTGGGTATATATCCATTTCTTCTATTAAATCAACAGCTCTAGACATTTCAGAGGCCAGGGAAAGCATCTTTTCCTTCTGTTTTATCCCTTCCTGCAGGAGCATGGCCACTTCACAGCCAATCCCCAGGCAGCCCTTCAAAGGTCAATGGGGGTCAGATGAGGGCTGTGGTTTCTTAGTCACTTCTGTGAAACCTACTGTACTTGGAACATAGTAGATGCCTCAAATATATCTTTCTATTGAATTGGTCACTGGATGTGCAAAATAAACCACTTTCTTTTCCCACTCCTGATTTAACATTAGCAGCAAAAAGAAGCTTCATCTTTGTGTCTGACTGAACCCATCTTATTATCTTTAAGCTTCTTTTGGTCCATTTCTCTTTAAACCTTTCCAATCTACCTTCATACCCACTTCCCCAGCTCTATATGAAATACTGCAACGATAAACACTACAGTTTCTCTTCCGCGGAGCTTCTCTTACATGGCCCCTCTGGACTTCCAAGCCTCTTTAGCACAAATACACTGCAGTAAAAAGGCATGGAATTGCCCATCTATTGTAGCTCCCATGACTAATGAGTACTATTAATAAGGGGCTTCCCAGGTGACCCTAGTGGTAAAGCACCTGTCTGCCAAGGCAGGAAACGTAAGAGACATGGGCTCAGTCCCTGAGTTGGGAAGATCCCCTAGAGGAGGGCATGACAACCCACTCCAGTATTCTTGTCTGGAGAATCCCATGGACAGAGAGGAGCCTGGAGGGCTACAGTCCATAGGGTCACAAAGAGTCAGATACGACTGAAGCGACTCAACATGGACGCACGCACTATTAATAAACATGGACAGCCTAATTTTTTGTTATGATGCATGCCTCTCCTGTATAACAGCCATCCCTTCCAGTTTTACTAAGAGTCAAACCAACCAAGAAAGTGAGGCTTAAAAACCAAACGGAATCCTTTTGTGGAATATAAAATTCTTTCCCTAAATGAGTAATCCTTTACCTTTGCCACCCCCCCACACAGTGTGTGTGTCAAATTTGCACTTGTTTCTAAGGAATTTCTTGAAATACACAGTAACTTCCAGATCACTGTCGTGTGCAGGCTGCCAGATAAAATACACACACGCACATACACAGGCACGCACGCCCACCGGGCTGGTAAAACCAGCTGCTTATCTGCAGGGCAGTGATGAGCCCCAGCACCTACCCTCCGGGTACTTGTAGTTGTGGGTGATGTCCTCCCGATCATCTCTGCCCACACTCTTCGTGCTGATCTTCAGCCCCACCACCAGGGAGTGGTTGTGGGATTTGTGCAGAGACCCATCGTCCTGCCGGATCCAGTCCACCACGTCAGCGTTGACTTCGGCAAAGACGAAAGGGGCGTCATATTTGGTGCTCAGGTCGCCCTCCTTGATGGCACGAACGGGAACCGGGCCACAGCAGTAAGTCCCTGGCGTGGGGGGAGGAGGAGACAAAGATGGACTTGGGCTGAGGATGGCACCTCCCAAACCTTCCACAATCAAACCACATGTGGGTAAAACCCAGGAGATGTTGCAGTGTTTTGACCCAGGAACTCCATTTCTAAGACGGCAGCATCAGGTAAGAACTCAGAACTCCCAGAGAGGAAGTTCCCCATGGTCTAGTGGTTAGAACTCTGCGCTTTCACTGCTCGGACCTGGGTTCAATCCCTGGTCGGAAACTGAGATCTGACAAATCTCACAATGCAGTCAAAAAAGAGAATTCCAGGGGACTCTGGAACTCAGCTTCTGGAATTCAAATCTCAGCATTGGAGAATTCATTTAACCTCTCCGAGTCCTGGCTTCATGTGATGACATTTGTATCTACAAATGAGGACTCACAAACTCTTATCCGCTATGTGTTTGATAAAGAGAAATGTATCCCAAGGCACTTTAGGAAATGAGGGAGCCAAGTGTAGGCAATACTTTACAAGGGCGTGTGCCTGTCTGGTTTCCTGCCCAGAATGAGAGCAGTCAGTGCCCAACACAGACTCAGGGAGTGTGTGTTGACTGAATGAACAAGAGAGCTCATGAACAAGACAGCCTGATGCTTATCTAGGTGTGGTTTACAGCTGCCTCAAACCAGTCACAATTGCAATGTTGAGGATTAGAGGCTCAGTAGCTATATTACAACGCATCTATCTAATGGAACATAATAACATTCAATTAAAATTCAAATCACGGAAAATGATCTGATACTGAACTGCTAATGCTATATGGAGAAGCGAAGGGGCCAGGAGAAAAGGTCATGTGCAGCCAGAGTTTTTAACCTGGGGCCCATGGATCCCCACGAGGCACAGCAAATAGAATTCAGGAGTTTGTGAACTTGGACAGGAAAAAAAAAAATCACCTCATTATTTTCATTATATTTTGATAACACTTTTTTTTGATTGTGCGAGCAGACCACAAACCACAGTCTTAGGTGCACTTGTGACCTGTCACTCATAAGAACCACAGATATTTTCATGTATCTTTATAGTTGTCACACATAACTGAAAATAGAGATTATGTTCATCTCTATCAAGAAATTAGGGAAATTACTGACTTTATCACTAGATCATGTTATGTAACACATATATTACTATATCACAAAAATATTTAAAAATTTTTGATAACCATGTTTCAATGGAATTCAACCCTTTTTCCACTCCTGATTTAACATTATAGCAGAAAGAAGCTTCATCTTTATGAAGGTATTATATTCAATATAGGTGTTATATTGTGTGCATTTAAAACATTATTCTGAGGAAGGAGTCATTTGAAATTACTGGAAACTGTGTAAATGTTAATGAAATTTCTTTTGGGGAAGAGGACAAAGATGCTATTTGATTTTTTTTTCTTTGTGCTTCTCCATATTTTTTGCTTTTCACAATGTGCATGAATCGCTTTTCAAATTATAAAAGAGGTGTTTCATAAAACACCGACACTCAAAGTTCCTTTGGAGTCAGCCAGGCCTGGGTTAGCACCCCAGCTCTGCCCTTCTCTGGGGGTCCCTCAGGTGGGTGGGTCCCCTCCAGTTTCTGTTTCTTCATCTCAGTAATGGGGCTATTCCTGCCCAACTCACCTTCGCTCTTCTCCTGGGGCGTGGGGTCGAGGGCCTGCCACCCCTCGTACCCTGGCTGCAGGTCTGGCCTGGTCATCCACGACTCCACCCAGCAGTGGAAGTTCCTGTTGGGGAAACAAAGCAGAATATGGAGCTGGACTCACACGCAGACGTTCGTGGTCACCTCCAACGTGCTGTTCACACTTGCCTTGTCCTAAGCTGAGCCTATCACGTTCTCCTAACACTTTGCTTTTCCTCCAGGGGTCCCAGCCAGGTATTCGTTTCTACACTGAGAGTCATCCTCAACCCCTCAACCCCTCTGCCCACCTCCCTTCCCCTCTCAGTGGCTCTGCAAGTCCAGCTGACTTGATCTCCTAATTTCTTGATTGCCCCTTCTTTTCCAGCCCACAGGCTCTGCCTGGATTCAGGCCCCATCACCACCCACCTGGACCACACCCCACCCCCTTCCTTCTGATCTATCCCCACAGTCATCAGACCACTCCTCTCCAGTCTGAAGCCTTTGGAATCAAGCCCAGACCCCCAGCCGGCAGTGCAGACTCCGGGCAAGGCGTTCTCCTTTCACATGTCCTGTGTTGATTTTCCTTCCTCCTGGCCTTGGTTCCTGCTGTTCCTGCCTCCCTGGGAGCCTCTCCAAGCCCTGCTTCCTTTTGTCCAAATACTGCTCAACTTTTAAACCCAATTCAGAGGTGACCTCATCTGAGACATCACCCCATCTCCTCTTCAGGTGACCCTCCCTACTGGGCAACCCCTCACCAGATCATCTCGCTCTTGTCACTCTGGATCTCCCCGAACTCATTGCGGAAGTACTCGATGAGCAGGTTGCTGTTCTGGTCGTGGGCTGAGTTATAGTTGGTCACGACGCGGGTGGGGATGCCAAGGCACCGCAGCACTGGGTGGAAGACATGGTGGAGAGAGTTTATGGGGGTGGGCTGGGGCCCTAGAGACATCTGCTCTGCCTAGGCCTCCACATAACCATCTGTACCCCAGGGAGCACTGTACCCATTGTCCAAGTGGTGAGGTTGTGCCATCACCTTGCCCAGACAATAGTACCCACCTTGCTGATTGCCCCATGCTCCCCCCTCTCCCTTCACCTCATAGCTAACAAAAGAAGACTTTAAATGCAAATCTGACATTAACAATCTACTGCTAAACCCTCAATGGCTTTTCACGGCCCTCAAGGTCAAGGCCAAACCTCCACTATGGGCCTTGCCCTGCGGGATCTGGCCCTTGATCAATTGCTGCACACTTTGCTCCAGCCACTCTGGCCTCCAGCACGCCTCGTTCCCACCTGCCCCAGGATACTGGCGTTTGTCCATCCCTCAGCCAGGAAGGCCCCCCCACCAGATTTAGATTACTCCATCATCTGCATTCACAGTAAGACTAGGGATGCATCATCACTCTCAATATATGGGTATGTGAGGGATTCTTTAATTAGTCCTCTGAGGGCAGTGAGCGATCTGTCTTATGTTACAGTCCCAGAGCCCTGCAAGACCCGGCACAGGCTAATTGGTCAGATGAGATGAAGGAGGGAAGTAGAAAGAGAAGGAGGAAGGGAAGGAGAAAAGGAATGACAGATTCAGAGCAAGGAGTGAACAGTGGGGTAGGCAGAGGAGGCGACAGAGGTCAGGACCCTTCCGCTCCAGCCCCAGCTGCTCCAGGCTGTGTGGCCTGGGGCCAGTCCCTTCACCTCTCTGGGCCTTGTTTCGTCCTCTCTGGCTCAGAGTTTCAGTGCTCTGGGGCTCGACTGTGGACCAGGAGGGCCTGCACTGTGTCGAGGCATGGTTTTCAGAGAGGCTGATGTTGCAGTGATAGGTAACGAGGAGGCAGGAGGTCAATTGGCATCTATAGACCACAGAATCCTGCTGGAATAGTGGTGCTGGGTGTTCCTGACAGAAGGGATTATGGGTGCTTTTTCCCTTTCGTTTTTTGATATACTTTTAATGTAAAATGTAAAAGTAACATATTCTCAGGGTAAGATAAAGAAAGTAACATCTAAAAAAAGAAGTGAAGCAGAAAGGCCTACTAAATACAATCTGTAGGACTTTTGTTTTACTTTTAGTTTTGATGAGGTTGAGTCTCTGCGATGGGGAAGAGGCAGGAATGTGAACTTTGCCCAGTGCCTGCCATCAATCAGGGCATAAACTTCCCCGAAGGCCCCAGATTCAGGTCAGGAGATGAGAGAGCCCTGGGAGGAGGGAGGAAGGAGCAGCTGTGACCTTCCACCTCTTGCCTGGTTCTTGTGCCTTTTGGCCTGGGTAGGGACACTCCCCACTCTCCGCTGCCCGTGGGGAGAGCTGGTGTTCCAATTCCAGGCCTTACCCCATCACGACAAGTTTCGGAGTACAGACTGCAGGCTGGAGGAGGCTTGTCCCCACTGACCCAGGAGCAAGGCTCCACTCCTGTCCCAGGGGATGGGGTCCCTCGGGGGCCTCATCCTCACAGTCTAAGACCAGGAGGCTGGGCCTGAAGCGGGCCCACCTGGTTTCATGCCTAGCTGTGCAGATCACCAGTTGTGTAACCTTGGCCAAGCCACGTCCTCTCTCTGTGCCCCCACTTCCTCTTCTAAGAGGAGCTAATAATAGCAGCTTGTTGGGATGCTGTAATGATTCAGAGAAGGATGGGTGTGAGCAGTCTGGCAGAACAGAAAAGCGTGTCACTGTGCCCGTCACTGCAAATAATCTGTCCAATCACTGTTGGCCAACTAACAGACACAGAGATGTCCCAGGATCCAGCTGAGGAATCCCAGATGCCCCTGGAAACCCCGAAACCCAACCTAACCTGACTGACTGTGCTAAGTGACCTCCCCTGGGTCCTAAGAGCTCCCTGTGACTTAGGTCAGTTGCCACTGTCTTCGTTTTACAGGTGAGGAAACCGAGGCCTGGAGACACCGAATCTCTTGCCCAGGGATTAGAGGCAGAGCTGGGATTCAAACTGGGCAGTCCAACTCCAGTCCCTGGGCTGATCCACTATTCAGCTCCCTGCAGAAACGCCACGGCTGGGACTTCCCTGGTGGTCCAGTGGCTGTGACTCTGAGCTCCCAATGCAGGGGGCTGGGCTTTGATCTGTGGTCAGGGAATTAGACCCCACATGCTGCAACTAAAGAGTTTAAGTGTCATAACTAAAGGTCCTGCATGTTGCAACTAAGGCCTGGTGCAGCCAAATAAATATAAATATTAAAGAAGAGAAGAAACCCCACAGTCACCGGGGTCAGACATCCTGTTACTTGACCAAGTTTTCCCAGGATCTGTTACACATCAGGCCTGGGAGAAGGCCACAGGGACCCTGACTCAGCCTTAGTTCCTGGAAGCCGAGGGCGGTTCCAGGCCCCGCCACGTCCGCCTGCCGCTCACCGGTGCAGGCCACGGCCGCGAACACCCAGCACTGGCCATACTTGACGCGCTGGCAGCCATCTTTCTTCCAGCGCCGCAGGATGTCCACGCTGCCGATCCAGAACATGGGGCTGATGCCGTCCCCGTAGTTGTTGTCCCAGCGCCCCAGCAGCACGCCCTGGTCATCGTTGCAGTTGACCTGTGACCCACGAGAGCGTCAGAGGGACCAAGTCTGGGGTTAGTGACAGCTGTGATAGAGTGGGCATGAACTCAGCACGTGGTGAAAGGCAGGGGAGGGGCGTTCCAGGTCTAGCTGAGACTCACCCATCTCCCAGGCTTCCCCGACCCTGACAGCCCACGGCCTGGCCTCCAATTATCACCTGAGGCGGGCCTGCGCTCACTCACCATGCCGCTCACCACCCGGCCCACGTAGACCGGACTACCGCGGCGGGAGCAGTCTCGGCCGGCATTCTTCAGGAACTTGGGGTTGACATCCAGGAGCGTCAGGCAGATGTCTAGGATCCCGTCTTCAAACTGTGTCAGAGGAAAGAAGGGGAGGATGAGGGAGCTGAGAAGTCACCTCCTCCAGGAAGCCTGCCTTGAAGACCAGCGGCTGTGGGAACCCTCCTGCTTTGTCTCACACGCGTCACACCTGGAGGCTCGGGTTGGGTCTGTCACATTGCTGTGGTGCCAGCTTTCCTGGCCCAGGAAAGGGGGGAGGTGGGATGAGACGATGACTGAGTGTATGAGAAAGAGGATGGGGTGTGCCTGCATCCAGACTTGGCGGGGGTGCAGGGGCGGGGCGGGGGTCCTGGGAACTTGGAGTAGAAGGGAAGCCCAGAGTCCCTGTAGCTTGACTGCCCTCAGTCACCTCAGGCCCAGCCACTGCCCTCCCTGCCCCCACAGCCAAACCTTCACTTTCCTAAAGCCTGACTCACCCGGCAGAGCTGATAAGTGTCCCTCCTCCCACACACTGCTCTGATTAGAACCAAAGTATAAATTGCAAAGATGTAAATCTAATCTCATCACTCTTATCTCCACTGCACCCAGAGTAAGATGGAGACTTCTCCCTGAGGCTTGCAAGGCCCTTCATGATCGGCATCCCACCCCATCTTAACCTCACCTCTCACCACTCTCAGCCACACTCACTCTGCCCCAGGGCTTTTGCACATGCTGTTTCCTTTGCTTGGAATGTTCTCTCTGCCCCTCTCTCTATGACTCACACCTTCTCATCCTTGCAGCTTAGGTGCTGTCTTTATCAAAATCTCTCATTGTCACCATCCCTCAGACCACTTCAGTCACATTCAAAGGCTCGCTGGTCTGTCTGCGTCTGTGGCCTTGTCCCAAATCAGGCCTTATCACAGGCCTCCCTCCATGACTTAGAGCAGTCCCCCCTGGCTTGACCCATTCATTCTTCAACTCCCTATTGCCTTTGCCCTGACGTTCAGGGTTGTTCACAGCTTGAACACTGTGGACTTCTCCCAGGTCATCTTCTGGGGCCCCGTCTCATGCAAGTGCTCCCCCAGCTGCAGGACGCTTCTTAGGCACAACGTAAACTTTCCCGCCTCTGTGCTTTCTGCTCATGCTCTTCCCTAGGACACTGCGCGCCAGTATGTTAAAAATGTATTTTAACACAAATGTTTCTGGCAATTTAGACATATAATTCGAGTTTGAGAACCACTAATTCAGACAATGGTCTAAAGCCCCTCTCAGTGCATGCCTAGCCCAGTCAGTGCTCTCCAAGTGCTGCCCACTGTTTTGCTATGGCCGTGAGTGGCTCCCTCCTCCCTCCTGGAGCGCTCGCCGGTCCCACAGCTCCTACAGGCTCTCTGCCTCTGAGCTGCTGCTCCCACAGTGCACAGCGCCATCCTTTGCTGTGTGACCTCAGGCCTGGCCTGGGCCCTCTCTGAGCCGCCAGCCGTTTCAGAGCCCTTGAATCCTTGACAGTATGGGGTGGGTGACTCTGAGACCTTGCTTACACTTTCTGATTTTGTCTCAGACCCAGGGCCCAACTCACAGCAAGCCAGAGATGGTTAGAAGGGGCAGAGTGTGGCCCTACCTGCCCAAAATTCCAAGGTATGCTATTGATGAACTTGGCTGAGCCCTGGTAGATGAAGCCTTGCTGGGTAAGGACGTATTCTTGCCGCTCCTCATCTGAGTTCAGGTACACAGCATCCGCTGTGGGTAAAAAGAAAAAGGCCTCAACTCGGCGTCCAGCAAGACCCAGGTTCCCCACAGACATGGCAGCTGGGGTGCCAACCCTTCAGGGCCAGGGCAGCTCCCCAGAGGCCATTCTCTCTTTAAATGAGAAAAACTAATTCATTAATTAATAATCTCATACCAATAAGATAAAGTATTATCAGTTGGTGATAACAATGGCTGTCTTTTATCCAACACTTGCCACCTGCCAGGACCTGTGATAAATGTAATGACATAAATTAAGTTGTTTAACCTCCACCAAAGTCTCACATGGAAGGCATCCTTGGAAACCCCATTTTACAGACGGCAAAACTGAGGCTTGAGAATATTTTACGGATGGGAAAACCACACCAGCACAAGAGACAGAGGAGCACTGACAGGGGCCAGGAGTCAGGAATCCCCTAGCTCTGAGTAGGGGATTTTTGCTGTACGACTCTGGGCAGGTCACTTCTCCTGCCACCTGACTGTGTTTCCTGATGGTCCAATGTGATCACAGAACAGGAAAGTGCTTTGCAAGCTGAAGCCCTGAGGTGGTGTGAGGAAGGAGCATGATTCAGAGAAAGTCAACGCAAGGTCGCAGCAACTCAGAGGAAGCAGATCTGTCCAGCTTGGGGGTCAGGTGGCATCTGAAGGTTGCCTTGATGGCATTCTAAGCAGAGGACTAGAGAGATGAGCAGTGCAGCTGCTGGTAAATGGACGATACTTAGTTCCCTGCGGCTTGTGACAACAGAAGAGGGCCTGAGGCGGTGGGACCAGCTGGAGGGCAAAGGTCAGTCCAACTTTTCCAATTCCCACTCACAAGTGAAGAAATTAAGACTGGGAAGGGGAAATCCAGAGCCATCGTATGGCTTTGATCAGTCCTAGGCACTTTTGCCTCCATGGGCTCCTTCCTCCATTAAAGAAAATCTTTTTGTAATATATTTTTTGACTGGATTGGTATAATGCTGGATCTTCCCAACCCAGGGATTGAACCCAGGTCTCCTGCATTGGCAGGAGGATTCTTTGTCTTCTGAGCCACCAGGGAAGCCCAAATAAATTAATATTATATGTTAAAACATATTCTCTGGCCTGAACCTCTTTTTTTTCTTGGTCTTCTGATTTTTTTTTTTTGACAGTATAATTTTTTTTTAATTTTAATTAGAAATGAACACATTTTCACAGGTCCCTAAGAGTATGGTGGACCCAGGCAGCGTGCCTACTGAAATCAGCCTGGGGAAACGTGTCCAGTGCCTGGGGAAGCGGCTGCCTGGCCCCTCAGACCCCTGCGCCCCTCTACAGCAACAGGCAGGAGCCCCTGCCTGCACCGCCTGGAGGAGAACAAATGTGAAAGTGGCTGAGCACCTTCTGCATCCTGCCAGGAGGCTCGGGCGATTGCGCAATGAACACCAGTTTTCAGATAAATGAGCTATGTGGCTGTAAACCAGCTGGTGGCGTGGGAGAAAGAATCTGAGAGAAAGAAAAGGCCATGGTATTTCCCCATCCAGTGGGAGGGTCAGCACATGTTGAACTGACCCCACCTCAGCCCCGGAGGCTGGGACTATGATGTCCCCACTCAGGTCTCTGGCTGGTAAAGATGGAGGTCTTCGGGATGCTCCCTTGGGATCCTGACCATGCTGGAACTCAGGGACTAGAGACCCCCAGGTCATGGGCAGATGTTGCCCTCTCCCCCAAGAGGGAGAGCAGCTTCCTCCCTTACTGCCCCACACCCCCACTCAGCCCAACTTCCTATCTCCACATTTCCAGCTCCCCCCTCCTCCCCGCCCCTCCAGGATGTTGGTCCCTTTAGTCACTGTGGTGCTTGGCTGGCTGCCACCCCAGCCCTCCGGGCAGGGAAGAGGCAAGGCCACAGGGAGGGGTCATCCCTCAGAACCTCACTGCCCGTTCCTTGAACTCTGAAACCCCACGGTGATGGGGTTGGGGAGGGGCACTGCCAAGTGTCTGCCCCAGGGGCAGGGTCGCCAACTACCTGTAAATTCACACTGATTAAAATAAAAATGAGCAGACAGTGTGATCAGCAAGGCCACTTCTGTCCTGAGAAGCCATTCGGTGTGGCCACAGGGCATGTGAGCAAGGAAACTCCTCCCTGTGATAAGCCATAGGGAACCAACTCATATCTGTGGATGGGAGCCAGATGGCAAGGCCCGGGGCACTTGCAGCTCTTAAAAAGGATGAACAGTGACTTTCCTGGTGGTGCAGTGGCTAAGACTCCGCACTTCCAATGCAAAGGACCCAGGTTCGATCCCTGTTCAGGGAACAAGATCCTACATGCCGCAACTAAGAGTTTGCGTGCCACAACCTAAGATTCTGCACACCACGACAAAGACTGAAGATCCTGCAGGCCACCACTAAGACCCGGTGCAGCCAAATAAATAAACCAAACAAAAACCAAACAACAGCAAGCGATGAGCAGATGTATGCAAACTGATGTGGAAAGAGCCTCAAGACGGTAGAGAGAGAGAAAAAAATCCCAAGTTGTAGGCTGATGTATACAATGTATACAATGTTCTTTAATGTTTAAGACAGGGAAATCCATAATGCAATGATGTCTTCTACAACATGATCAATATAATTAACACTGCTGTATGTTACATATGAACATTCTTAAGAGAATAAATCCTGAGTTCTTACCATAAGGAAAATATTTTTTGCTTTAATTTTGTATGTATATGAGATGATGGATGTTCATTAAACTTATTGTGATAATCATTTCATGATGCATGTAAGTCAAATCATTATGCTGTACACCTTAAGCTTATACAGTACTGTATGTCAATTATATCTCAATAAAACTGGAAGAAAAAAAAATACAGCGATGTCTCCAGACACAAACACTGAATCTAAGGAGATAAGCCCTCCAGAGTCAGCTAATAATGGTGTTTTCTAAGGAGGGGAGTGAAGGATGGGAAGCTATCCCTCTGTAGTGCTTGAAGCTTTTAGAAAGAGGGTGTTCTCGTATCTTACTGTTATAATTAAAAATAAAAGCCAGGGCTTCCCTGGTGGCTCAGTGGTAAAGAATCGACCTGCCAATGCAGGAGACAGGGGTTTGATTCCTGATCCGGGACGATCCCACATGCCAGGGAGCAACTAAGCCCGTGTGCCACAACTACTGAGCCCGTGCTTTAGAGCCTAGGAACCACAGCTATTGAAGCCAGCGAGCCTAGAGCCCGTGCTCCACAGTAAGAGAAGCCACCTCAGTGAAAAGCCCACGCGCTGCAACTATGAATAGAAAGTAGCCCCCCACTCTCTGCAACTAGAGAAAAGCCTGTGCAACAAGGAAGACCCAGCACAGCCAAAATAAAATAAAAAAAAGAAAGAACAGCCAAAGTATATAAAAGAGAAAATAAAAAATCTTTCTGTTCAAAGAAAATGCCCCCAAATGGAGAAGAAAAATAAATAAATAAATAAAGCAGTGGCCCAGTAGGAGGCTGGTGGTCTGGAGGTCTGGTCTGGCCCAGTAGGAGGCCAGAATTTCTGTTCTGGGGCCGGGCTTCGAGGAGGGAAGTCCATCACCAGGCTGGGCCTGCCCACATGGCCCCTCTCTCTGCCTGGCTAGGTATGAGCAGCAGCGGTAGTGTTAGTTGCTCAGTCATGTCCGACTCTTTGCAACCCCACGGACTCTTTGCAAACCCCCTCCTCTTTCCTGCTCCAGACAGACTCAGCTCTTTCCCTGATTCTCTGGTTTTGTCCGGCATCCGCCAACTTACTTCTTGAAGGAGCTGCCAAAAGCCACTTATCTCTAAGCCTCAGTTTCCTGTCTGTAAAACAAGGATGCTAATCTCTGCCCCTGGGGGTTGTTGAGCTGCTGCTGCTAAGTCACTTCAGTCGTGTCCGACTCTGTGTGACCCCATAGACAGTAGCTCACCAGGCTCCCCATCCCTGGGATTCTCCAGGCAAGAACACTGGAGTGGGTTGCCATTTCCTTCTCCAATGCATGAACGTGAAAAGTGAAAGTGAAGTCCCTCAGTCATGTCCGACCCTCAGCGACCCCATGGACTGCAGCCTTCCAGGCTTCTCCATCCATGGGATTTTCCAGGCAAGAGTATTGGAGTGGGGTGCCATTGGGTTGTTGAGAGCAACCATTAAAAGAGTGTATAAAGGGGCTTCCCTGGCAGCTCAGTGGTAAAGGTCCAGGAAAATCCCATCTGCCATGAGATGACTAAGCCTGTGCACTGCATCTCCCGAGCCTGCACTCTACAGAGCCTGAGAGCTGCAACTATGGGGCCCCCCGTGCTGCAGTAAAGCAACTACTGAAGCCCACATGCCTAGAACCTGTGCTTCAAGCCACTGCAATGAGAAGGCACCCCAACAAAGGATGGCCCCTGCTCACTGCAACTAGAGAAACTAGCCTCACAGCAACAAGGACCCAGCACAGCCAAAAATAAATAAATAAAGATATATTTTAAACTAGAAATCAAAAGAGAAGTTTAAAAAAAATGGTGATAGTGATAATTTATTTAAAAAAAAAAAGAGTGTATAAGGAGCACTTAGGTGGCCAAACTGCTCCTGCCCACCTCTTCTGGGTACCCCATCCCTCCATCTCCTTGCTTCCCTTCCCCAAGCCAATCTGGTGAGATTTAAAACAGAGCCCCACAAAATAGAACCAGGTATGAGGCCATGGCCCTGGGCTTCCACTAGACAGTCCTTTCCTGAGTGAGGCTTCTGAACCCAGGCCAGCTCCAGGCAAGGTGGGATCCCTTTGTAGCCGTGTGCTGGGTTTAGTCGCTCAGTTGTGCCTGACTCTTTGCAACTCCATGACTCTTAGCCCATCAGGCTCCTCTGTCCATGGAATTTTCCAGGCAAGAATACTGGAGTGGGTTGCCATGTCCTCCGCCAGGGGATCTTCCCAACCCACGGATTGAACCCAGGTCTCCTGCATTGCAGGTGGATTCTTTACCGTCTGAGCCACCAGAGAAGCCCAAGAATACTGGAGTGGGCAGCCTCAACCCAGGAATCAAACCAGGGTCTCCTGCATTGCAGGTGGATTCTTTACCCTCTGAGCTACCAGGGAAGCCCTGGTAGCTGTGTAGACTGGGGCAAGTCATTTTGCTCCTGCAAGCCTGTCCCCACCTCTGTAAACGGGAATGATGAGAGTTCGGACATGAAGTCTTGGGAGGCTAGAGCCTCATTCAGTCCACCTGGATGTCTCTGCCACCCCATCTTCCGCCCACCCCACCCCCCGGCCACCAAGTGGTTCCCATGGGTGGGTCCAGCCCTGCCCATCTTCCCATCCTGCCCGTGGATAGAGTGCAGCTCACCTGGACACCAGCTGTTGAAGAGCAGGGTGAACTGAGCCAGCATGAAACTGGAGCCCTGGTAGCCGGTGGAGGCCTCCAAGCTGAGGCGGTAATGGCCAATAGGGGCGTTGGCCGGGGTGCTGAACTGCAGCGAGAGGGTGCTGTCTTGCTGGTCTGCTACCACCGCTGCCCAGGCCCCCTCCTCCATAGCATCAGACAGCCTGAAGAGGGCCTTGGTCCCGGCTACCTCACTGGGGTCTGGGCCTGCAGAGGAAGAAAGTAGAGGGTCATGAGCCAGGAGTGGTGAGGGAGGGTGAGCACCAAGCCTGGCAGGGGCAGAGCGCATGCCTGGGGGGTGCCCTGGGCCTGAGTGTGAGGCCCAGAAGGAACTTGGAGGAGTGGTTTCATGTCTCTGAGCCTTGGCTTCTTCGTCTGGGGACTGGACTCCAAAATGTACAGGCTGGTTTTGTGGGAATGCACGGAAAGTGGCAGGCACACAGCACGTCCTCAGTCTCCTGGGAGCAGGGACAGCATGGCCTGGGACAGGGTCACAGTGACACTGTCCTGGACTGGCGTGACTTTGAGCAAGAATATCCTTCTCTCTGGGCTCAGTTTGCCCATCTGTAAAATGGACAGGAATGAGGCAAGGTACTCCCCAACAGTCCTCCATTCCCACTTAAATCCTTTACCTGCTGGCATCCTGCTTTCTCTTTCAGAAAAAGAAGCCCAGACTCTGAGTAAAATGGGACCTCAGTCCTCTGAAGTGGCCAGTGGAGCCTGTCTGAGAGCCTGCTTGCTCCTGACTAGCAGAGGGTGCTGGCCACTGTAGATCAAGGTGTCTGTCTCCCCAAAGCCCCCTCCACCTCTTGGCCTCTGTATCTCCACAGGCAACTCTGAAGAGCCAGAACCATCCCTCACCTCCCTGCAGTCTCTGACAGTTTACCAAGTGCCCTTGGCACTTCCTGCTTCCCCTGAGACCCCTTGTACAGGTGGAAAAACTGAGGCTCAGAGAGAAGGGCTCTTCCAAGAATGTTCCAGGGGTCTGTGGCAAAGTCAGCATTTGGACCCAGGTCTCCAGGCCCTGGGCTCCCCACATTGTCGCTCATTCCCAAAGGGGCGGTTTCCCTAGTTGGGAGGATAGTGTCTCAGGTCTCAGTGTGCTGAAGGCCTGCCTCCCTGGCTCTTTTTCGGGGGGAGGGCAGGGCCCAGATTTTGCAGGCAGGTCTGAGTCATAGGGAGGGTGAGGGGGGCCGGTCCCCCCTTCTGGACTTGAGTGGTGGAGAGAAGAAACAGAACTTTCTCTGCCTGGTTGGGCGGCTGCCCGGGAGGGTTTCTGTTTACTCTTCCATCTCCCTCCCTGCCACTCTGCCCATCCACTGCTCAGTAAGGGGCCACCTGCCAGCCCCGCCCACACCCGGGCCCAAATATAACTCTGAACTAACAGGCATGATGTCGGCCTCTGGGGCCCTGAGTGCCAGGAGCCAGCTGTCCTTTAAACACTCCCTGTCTTCCAGAGTTAGCATTTAGGGGAAGAATTGGGCAGCACTGGGGCCCGAGAGCCAACCTGATCTAGTTCCCCCATGAGACCTGGAGTGCTGTGCGACCTCGGCTCAGTCATGAGACCTCTCTGATCTGCAATTTTCTCATCAAAGACAGAAACAGGCTTAGACTATATTCCCCGAAAGGTTTGATTCCAGGTCTGAAGCTGACTTTGTGACCTTGGACAAGCTATTGAGCGTCTTTGTGCCCCAGTTTCCTCATCTGTAAAATGGGGTCAATTGCAGTACCTCTCATAATATGGTCATCGTGAGGCTTAAAGAAGCTGAGGCTTGTAAAGCACATTACAAGGTGCCTGGCACGCAGTAAGCACTCATAAGTAATAGTTAATTATTTACTACTGTCACTACCACCTTCTAAATGACGTTTAGAGGAATTGGTGAGAGTTCATAGAAAGCATTTAAAGCAGTGACTAGCACAAAGTTATTATTCAGTAAACATGAGCTATCCTCAGTGTCATCCAACAAGACCATTACAGATCAGAGTTCTCGTACCAAATAACAGATTTTGAGACTGGAGTGGAATGTAGTAATTGCCTAGCTCAATTGCATCACAGATATGGAAACTGGGGCTGAGAGTGATAAAGTTGGGGTGACCATACATCCTTGTTTTCTCAGGATAGTCCCATTTTATGCCTGTTGCTGTTGTTTAGGTGGTAAGTCTTTTGTAACCCCATGGACTATAGCCCGCCAGGCTCCTCTCTCCATGGGTTTTCCCAGGCAAGAATACTGGAGTGGGTTGCCATTTGCTTCTCCAGGGGATCTTCCTGACCCAGGGATTGAACCCACATCTCCTGTGTTGCAGGCAGACAGTATCACTGAGTCACCAGGGAAACACTTTCATGCCTGTGGTCCCAGCATAATTCTTTCATTCATAATCTTTTAATTCTCAGAAGAGACTCCGTTGGGATGATCAATGTTCTGGTTTCCACAGTAACAGGCTGGGCTGGGTCCCATAGCCACTGTCACCACTGACACACCGCCCTTGGGGACTGGCCAGGAAACACTTGCTCTCTGTCCTGTGGCAGCCTTGTACACACACACACACACACACACATCCCTTTCTTCTAAGGGGTCCTGGGGGATGGGATGAGGATGGGCTATCCCCCAACCCCACCACTGTTCACGTAAGCAGGCTTAGAAAATTCCTTGGCTGCAGTTCCATGTGGTACTTTGTGGAGCCAGAGGCTCCGCAGAGATCCCACTGGGCATAAATGACCCTGGAGACCTGAGGGGTCCTGGCCTCTGTTCTGACCACAGCAGTGAGGGGCTGGGTGGGGTGGATGAGGGGAAGCTTCCAGAGTCAAGCCTGCTATTAGCCTCATAAGGGTTTTTTTCACTGTTCCATGCTGACCTCACTGTCACCCCTCCACCCTCAAACCCTGGCCTCCCTTATGGGTGAAGTAGAGCTTTAGTCCGTAAAAAGGATGGTGCTTGTCTGCTGTGGTCTGTACCCCACAACAGGCCTGTCTGGCCTTGAAGTGTCAGGGTGAGATGCTCAGCATCTGGGCATGGGTGGCATCAGGCCACACACTCCATTCGCTGGGTGACCTTCACCAGCTTTCTCCCCTCTCTGGTCCTCAGTTTCCCTAAAGAGGTAGGAGAAGTGGATCACAGGCTAGAATGTTCTAACACCAAAGCAGGGTGCCTGGGCCAGGCTCGGCCAGAGGCTGACCCAAGCCAGGCCTTGAGGCGGGAAGCCTGGCTTCCTGGCATTGTCACTCAGCTTCTTCAGCCCACGACAGGGTCCTGGTAGCTCAGACAGGGAAGTCAAGAGCACCCAGAGATACAGTGTCTTCTGTGGTTGCCCTGGGGGCTGTGGAAGTTAGCAGGGCAGGTTGGTGATGGCTTGAGATAAGTTGGCAGAGACCAGAGAACAGAGATTAGTTGCTGGGGTAAGAAGGTCAGCTGCCTGCCTCCCATTGCGGTCCCAACCCTGAACTAGGGGCCTCATTACCTAGCACCAGGCTGCCTAGACAAAAGGAAAAGAAGGAAGAAGAAACCAGACACCTTGAGAGTAAAGAAGGGGGGAAAAGGTGGGACATTCCCATACCAGCAGTTCAACGACCATCTATTTCACAGAAGAATAAACCAAGGCCAGCAGGCCCTTGTGGTGAGCCAGTAGATGTCTCTGCTCTCAGATCACAGCAACAAAAAGCCTCAATTCTGGGGTCAGGGTTTCAATCCTGCTGTGTGATCTGGGCAAGTAAATTGACCTTTCTGAGCATGAGTGCTCCCATCTGTAAAATGGGGGCTAGTTACGCATTCAGAACAGAAGGATTCTGGATAAGTATACTTACACCACAGATGTGATTCTCCCCAGCCCAAGCCTGACTCTTCTCAGGGCACCACCCCCAGCCCTTAGGTTTCACAGATTCAGGCTTCCACTTTACAGAAGGGGAAACTGAGACTGGAAAGATGGGAAACTTGCCAGAGGGCCCTCGGGTCTATAGAATGAACCCCAAGGCTGCTGGTTGAGAGTGTGTGTGAGGGGGATGCCCCTGGTTAGTAGGTGTGTCCCTGCCAGAAGAGAAAGGGGAGTTCCTGGTAGCTCAGACAGGGAAGTCAAGAGCACCCAGAGATACAGTGTCTTCTGTGGTTGCCCTGGGGGCTGTGGAAGTTAGCAGGGCAGGTTGGTGATGGCTTGAGATAAGTTGGCAGAGACCAGAGAACAGAGATTAGTTGCTGGGGTAAGAAGGTCAGCTGCCTGCCTCCCATTGCGGTCCCAACCCTGAACTAGGGGCCTCATTACCTAGCACCAGGCTGCCTAGACAAATGGAAAAGAAGGAAGAAGAAACCAGACACCTTGAGAGTAAAGAAGGGGGAGAAAGGTGGGAAATTCCCATACCAGCAGTTCAACGACCATCTATTTCACAGAAGAATAAACCAAGGCCAGCAGGCCCTTGTGGTGAGCAAGTAGATGTCTCTGCTCTCAGATCACAGCAACAAAAAGCCTCAATTCTGGGCTCAGGGTTTCAATCCTGCTGTGTGATCTGAGCAAGTAAATTGACCTTTCTGAGCATGAGTGCTCCCATCTGTAAAATGGGGGCTAGTTACGCATTCAGAACAGAAGGATTCTGGATAAGTATACTTACACCACAGATGTGATTCTCCCCAGCCCAAGCCTGACTCTTCTCAGGGCACCACCCCCAGCCCTTAGGTTCCACAGATTCAGGCTTCCACTTTACAGAAGGGGAAACTGAGACTGGAAAGATGGGAAATTTGCCAGAGGGCCCTCGGGTCTATAGAATGAATCCCAAGGCTGCTGGTTGTGAGTGTGTGTGAGGGGGATGCCCCTGGTTAGTAGGTGTGTCCCTGCCAGAAGAGAAAGGGGAGGGAGGAAAGGGATGGAGGGGATATCCGTAGCAGGTCTGCAGGCATTGTGATAAGCTTTATCAAACGGCTTCCCAGGTAATACAAGCATCACCCTGCTTGCTCTCTGGCCTCAGAGACCTCAGAAAGAGCTAGAGCTGGCCTTTCCCACCCTCAGGCCAGAGTCCCAGCCTAGTGGCCCCTTGCTGACCTCAA
Organism: Cephalophus harveyi; assembly: GCA_006410635.1. NCBI lineage: Eukaryota > Metazoa > Chordata > Mammalia > Artiodactyla > Bovidae > Cephalophus > Cephalophus harveyi. The sequence goes on along the minus strand of SJYT01027240.1, from coordinate 248,166 downwards.
GGGAGTGGTTCCCATCAGAAGCCAAACCCCGTGGCATTTAAGGTCACTTTCTATGGCAAACAAAGATGACTGGGCATTGGGTACCTGGGGATGGGGCTTCTATCCTGGGCATTGGGTGTCTGGGGATGTCCCTTCACCCATCGCTAGAGTCCCTGGAGCAAGATCAGCAACTGCTGTGAACATTTGCAGGGCACTCCCTCACGTCAGGCGCTTTTTACCTAAGGACCTTCTATGAGGAGTGCTTTAGCTCAGAGAGCCTAAGTAATTTGCCCAAGGTCACACAGCAGGCAGGCAGTCTGGTCCACACCAGAATCCAAGTCTGTGCGTCTGAGGCAGCCTCCTGATGCTTAGAGAAAGGACTATAGGAACACAAAACTGCCCACTCAGAGAGCTAGAAAAAGCTGGGTTCTCTCCACCACCCAGCCTCCCTTTGGGTCTGATCCCAGAGGCCTGGTCAGGTTGTGTGGGTTTGGAGAAGAAGCTGTTGATAATTGGAAAATTATTTGGATGTGGGAAAAGGCAGGCAGGATCTCGATGGACCTGTGTGCTAGTAAACAGTGCCCCTGCCCCACACCCAACCCTGGTGATAAAAGGTCGTCAGGAAGCCAGGCACCCAGGATCACAGACTTGTCTATAAGGCTAAGTGGTGTGGGATACATCTCTCCACTCACTGGACCTCAATTCTCTCATCTGTAAAATGGGGTAGTGACTGCTGTGAATTTTTCAGGGGAATTCCTGAGAATTTCTCAGGAATTTCTTCCCAGGAGGAGGAATGGCGTCACCTTTCCCGTGGTCTGCAGGGGACAATGAAATCACAGAACGGGAAGGGGTGGAGGGTAGTACTCACCAGTCATGGCACAGAAGGTGAGGCTATCCACGCTGGCCTCATAGTTTCGGCCCTCGAAGTGCAGAGTCAGCCAGAAGGGCTGGCCCCGCCGCACTACCAGCCTCTCCCTGCACAGGTCGGCTGTGTGGTGGTCACGGCCATTGACCTCCAGCTCCAGGTCACATCTCTCCAGGACCAGATCTGTGAAGACAGTGAGGGGCTTGAGCCAAGGTTCCATCTCACAGCCAGCTGCGTGCCCCAGGCTCCCTGGACATGGGGTGTTCAGGGCCCTCCAAACCCTCAGTTGCAGAAGTTGTGTAACCCTGTTGTGCAGAAGTAAACCAGGCCTAAATATCCCCAATTTTTTTTTTTTTTGGCCATGCCACACTGCTTGCGGGATCTTAGTTCCCTGACCTGGGATCGAGCCCAGGCCTGCTGCAGTGGAAGCTCAGAGTTCTCACTGGACCACCAGGGAAATCCTCCCCAACAATCACAGGTTGTGTACACTGGGGCAGGGGGGGGAAGGCTCTGCCACCTCCTGGCCATGGCCCTCAGGCGACTCAGCTCTTCTGGGCCTCACTTTCCCTACCTGAGTTCACAGTGAGAGACAGCAGGACCCAGGGTAGCTGAGAGCCATTTAGCCCAGTGCCTTGCACAAAGTAAAGCACCTCCTAGATATGGGCTAGTCTGCTGTGACTGGAGGGTTCTTTTGGTAAAAAGTGAGGTGATATTTGGTATTGGTTAGTTTTCACGGGCTTTGCCTTCTAGGTTTAATTTTCAGTTTCCAGGAAATACAGAGGACTGAGGAATTCATTAAAGTTAGGACCAGGACATGCGTGCTCAGCCGCTTCAGTCGTGTCCAACTCTTTGCTATGGACTATAGCCTGCCAGGCTCCTCCGTCCAGGCAATTTGCCAGGTAAGAATACTAGAGTGGGTTGCCATGCCCTCCTCCAGGGGATCTTACTGCCCCAGGGATTGAACCTACATCTCCTACATTGCAGGTGGATTTTTTGTCCACTGAACCACCTGGGAAGTCCCAGGACCAGCACTCGATCAACAAAATTCATACTCTGGGAAACTACAAGCAAAGTATTTGGTTTCTTTAACCAATAAATTGCAAAACAGAAAGAAATCAAGAAAAAAAGCTGAAGGGATAACCTGTAGACTAAAAGAAACCTAAGGCACATTATAACCCACTGTGCTGTATGAGCCTCACTTGGATTTTGATTTGAAAAACTATTTATCACATACAATTGGAAATTTGAACACTGATAGAAAATGGTGATATTAAGGAATTTTTTATTCATGTCTAAAAAGGAGTCCTTATTCATTGGAGAGAAATATTGAAATATTTACAGATGTACAATGTGAAGTATGGGAAGTGAAAGTGAAAGTTGCTCAGTCATGTCCGACTCTTTGCGACCCCATGGATTGTAGTCCATGGAATTCTCCAGGACAGAATACTGGAGTTGTGTAGCCTTTCCCTTCTGCAGGGGATCTTCCCAACCCAGGGATTGAAGCCAGGTCTCCCACATTGCAGGTGGATTCTTTATCAGCTGAGTTACAAGGGAAGCCCAATGTATGGGATTTGCTTTCAAATAGTGGAGAAAAGGGTGATGAAGGGGCAGGAAGCAGCAGTAGCTATAAGTTGGTGATGGTTGAGACTGGGTGACTGCATTTATTACACTATTCTCTCTACTTTTATATGTACTCAATATTCTCTATAATAAAATTTCTTTTTTAATGACAGGAGTTTGAGAGTCTTCGGGACCTAGGTTTCAGTTCGGATGTACTGCTGTGTGATCCTCAGCAGGTGTCTCTCCCTCTCTGTGCCTCCTTTTCTGAAGATTCAAGGGCTTAGCCCAGGGCAAAAGTTTGATATGTGAAAGTTCTCTTTATAATTTCTAAATGAGCTGAAGACCAAAGTAGGGACAGTGAGGGGATAAGGAAAGCACAACTCTCATAACCTTGGCAAGTTCAACCTGACATAATCAAGGTCAAGATTAGGGGGACAGTAGGGTCGGAAGAATGGGCAAGGCAGGACTCCCAGGGCTATGGGGCCCTTGAGAGTAAGTTCTCCCACTGAGGCCCCGAGGCAGGGACTGGCAAAGTCACCTGGCAAGTGGGTTCTCCCATGGGTCATCCATGCAGTTTTCCTTCCTCCCACCACTGAACATCCTCTAAACGAGGCGCCAATTGCCCAGTGACTGCCAAGGACTTTGACATGGGTTATCTCCACTTAAACCACAACTGCCCAGTTCAGTTCAGTCCCTCAGTTGTGTCCGACTCTTTGCGACCCCACAGACTGCAGCATGCCAGGCTTCCCTGTCCATCACCAACTCCTGGAGTTTACTCAAACTCATGTCCATCGCATCAGTGATGCCATCCAACCATCTCATCCTCTGTCGTCCCCTTCTCCTCCCGCCTTCAGTCTTTCCCAGCATCAGTCTTTTCCAATGAGTCAGTTCTTTGCATCAGACACAGCTACTATCGCTATCGTCACTTTGTAGGGACATTATGCGGCCCCAGGTCTCATGGCAAGCACAAGACCAAGCTTGGGGATTTGAATCCAGAATCCAGGGCTGTAGAATCTGGAGCCCAGCCTGGTAACCACCTCACTCACAGCTCAGGATCTGTTGTCCACCACCCACCCACATCCTGCGTCGTTTCACACATGGGAGGAGACCTGGGAGGAAGGTGAGGCCCCTGGGATCACAGCAGGAAAGACCTCCACTAGCCACAAGGAGGAACTTCCTCTTGGCCTCCTGGGGTGAAGAAGGAAAGCTGCAATTCCAGAGAGCTGACGCAGCAAAGAGGCTCAGGGTGCTGAGTCCAGCAGCCTTACGCAGGTGCGTCCCCCATCATAGAGATCTCGCCTCTGAAATTTGTTGTCCCCGTGGGAGACCATAGAGAGATGGTCAGACCCTGATGTGGGGCAAATGGGGTGCTGTCTCATGCTAATTATGTGCAGAAGGATTCCCAGAAATTACACCCAGCTCTAGAGGTGCAGAAACACCAGGGTCTAGGATCATAGGATTTCTGTACCGAGAAAGGACCTGAGGTCTTCCAGCCCACCAGGATCGCTGTAGGAAGTGGCCACTCTGGCAATGGGGCAGGGGGTTCATCATAACTGGCCACTCCAGGTCCCCCAGCCCTACTGAGCCCCCCTTTCAGGGACAGGGATGGGAAACTGCATGGGACACACGTGGCCACCTAGCTGGCTTTCAGTCACATGTTTTGGGAAGCTGGTTCCCGGAGGGGAACAAAGGTGGCCCGAGAATGCACAGCCGGTCAGGCACGGCCATGGTTCCTCCGGCTCATTCCCTCTCCATCTGCCCCATGTGCCCCTCCAATGCCCCCTCCGCCCACCTTCCTTCCTGGGGGCTGCAGTGGTGCCAAGGCCACCTCCAAATGGACTTGACCCAAGAGTCAGCCAGGGCGCTGAGCACAGCCGCATTAGTGCAGGCGCGTCCCCCATCGTAGACATCTCACCTCTGAAAGGGTAGCCCTGCCCGAGTGTGTGTGTGTGTGTGTGTGTGTGTGTGTGTGTGTGTAGGGGGATAGGTAGGAAATGAATTGAGCCCCTTCTCCACTCCTCTCCTCACAGATGCACCAGTGGCTGGTGTTACTGTCTGTGTTTTACAGGATGGGAAACCGAGACTCAACCAGTGGCCAAGGACGAGGGATGCAGAACTTGGAGGCAGCCTGCGAGAGCAAGCCTGTTCTCAGGCCTCTCCTTCACTGGATGCTAGAAGCTCCTCTCCATCCGCTGAGACTAAGGAGACAGCCAGGCTTGACTTACACACCCTGAGGGACTAACCAAAGCTCAGACCCTGAGGCCAGGCCAGCACCCTCTGCACAGCTTCGTGCCCAGCACGCAGCAGGGAGCCAGGCTCCACTAACTGAGGACAGCTGACAATGGTCCGTGAACAAGGTACCTTACAGTTTAGAACACGCCTTCGTGGTCCATTGCCTCATCTGATCCAGGAAGACAGGGGTTAATGAATATGCCCTGGGGATGGGGAAACTGAGGTCCCAAGCAGAGCCAGAATTGGGGGCCGGGCACCTCTCATCCAGCCCAGCCCTCCTGTTTGTGCTCCAAATCGGGGGCTTAGGGCTTGAGTCCAGCCGGGTCCTGACCCCACTGCACCGGTGGAACCACCGAGACTAAGGAGAGATGGCTGGCCCCTGGACCCCGGGGCCCCTGCGTGGCGGCGGCACCCCTGACCCTGATACTCACCCTCGGCCATGGTCAGGTGGTGGCTGTGCTCCTCGGACTGGTGGCAGGACACTCCAAGTGCAGACCACTGGCGGCGGGCAATGCAGAGGCTGAGAGCGAAGTGAACTTATAGCCCGCTCAGGGGCGGGCCGGGGGCGGGGCCGCGCGGGAAGGCGGGGCCCGGCGAGGCCGGCTTGGCCCGGCCTGGGCCCACGTGCTTTCCACCAGCCGGCGGGGCGCGCCGCGAGGCGGAAGCCCAGGGAGGACGGGAGAGGGCTGGGCAAGGGCGCCCTCTGGGGAAGCAGATACGAGCGCAGGGCTGGGACAACAGCCACAGGCCACACAGGCCAGGACACTCAGACACCTGGATACACAGAGTCAGACCTTGGGTGACAGAGACACCTGGATACAGAAACACACACACAGATACAGACACACTGCTGCATCAAGACACACAGGCATACCTGGATACACAGACACGGACCCACAGTCAGGTCAGACTCGGGATCAAGAAGACACACACATCCTCCGATACAGACTCACGGAGACCGAAGGATGTGGACACACAGACAGATACAGCAGATGAACCTGGACACACACAGCTGGTGACATGGACTTAAAATCAGTGACATGCCTGTACATAGACACAGCCAGACACACTTGGACAGGTACCCACTGAGAACCACACAGAAATAAGCAGGTGTCCGGAGGCACTCAGCTCCCAGACACACACAGACAACACACTCTCAGAGGTGGACACAAAATCAGATTGGGGCACCTAGAGACACACAAAGGTGCAGACCCTGGGAGCGGGACACACACACAGACAGGGCCTCATGTACAGACACGCAGACACACCCGCAAAGACAGACATACCACACCTGTCTGTAGCAAAACCCAGACATCCCTCTAGCTCATCTGTTCCTCTGTCCCATCCATCTAATCTAATCACTCATCCGTCCATTGATCCATCCATCATCCACTTACCCCTTCCCCTCTCACTTCCACTGATGATGCTCCTTGCAGGCCCACCCTGTGCCAGAAGGAGACAAAGCCAATCTCCCAGAGACTCAACCTCTGCCTTCCCACTCCTAGCATCTGGGGGCAGGAGGCATCACCCAGTCTTCTCCCTCTGATCCTCCAACCTTCTGTGCTTCTTATCCACCATGAGTCCTGAGCAGGAAGGGTCCCTGAGGAGACAGGGGCCTGTGAGCCTCCCCTAACCCTTCTTCCCGAATGGAACTTCCTGAAAGTTCCATATCTATTGATGGCCTTGCCCTTACAAAATTGGCCCCAGTTTCCATTCCTGTGTGACACAGCACAGGGAATAAACCTGTGTTGTTTCAGTAGATGTTTGTCCCTGAGTCAAATGGATCCTGCCTTGGATCTTAGTGAATAAACACAATGATTTTGGGCCCTGCCAACCCATAAAATAGTCCCATGGGTGAACCTTGTAATTGCCCCATTTTATAGGTTGTTGTAGAAAGTGTCCCCTGCAGCTGACGAGAGCTCCGAGGAGGAAGAGGGGCAAGTGAATATCAGTCAAGAAGCCAGGGTCTGAGATCCCACTATGGAGCCACAGGCAAGTATTTTGGGTCTCCGGGTATTTTAGGTTTCCTCCTTTGCAAAATGGGGGCAAGAATTCCTCCCTCTCAGGCCTGGCATAAGACTCAACCAAAATGACTAAGGTTGGGCAACTAGTACCTGGTGAGTACTAGATAAATGGGATGTCTGAGTTTTGGAGCAAAAATGCCATGTGTCCCAGAACCTGGCCCTGAGGGACAGGGACCCTAAAGAGAGACAGGAGGCCTGGGGACAGTCAGGCTCTGCAGAAGGAAGGCTGTAGGTTAAATGTTTCTATAAGAGCCAGCCTTGCCCCAAAGAAATGGATAAATTTTGCCTTTGTTCATTCTTTTCCATTTGAAAATGACATGTTCTTCTCCACGTGGTACTCATCTTTCTTTATTGTCCCCACCTGGGAGCTCCCTGGAAGGCAGGAATGGACTGGAATCTTATTAGGATGCCCATCATGTTGTTCCTGGGGCCTGGCTTGGGGCTTGGCACAGGCCCAGATTTGTTCCTGACCCAGACAGCCACCTCCTCTTCCTTCCTCTCCCCAATTCTGTAGAACTGTGACCACCTACGTGAGGCAGGGCCTTGAGCAATCCCAGGACAGTTGGGGTCAGAACTGACTTCTGAGAAGTGTTGAATAAAGACCAGAACCCAGGCTGGGCCCCAGAAACTGAATTCCAGGCTTATTGACCAGGGAGGCTTTGCCTCACTCTGGGACTCCATTTTCGCATCTGTTCAGGAGGCCTGGGAAATGCTGCCTTGTCTTATCTCATTGGGCAAGTCAAAAATTCAAAAGCATTTTACTGAGGGGGAAACTGAGGTCCAGGGAGCACAGTTATGGGCTCAAGGTCCTGGACAGTGCAGGAAGGGGTCCTTCATCATCCCTTGCAGGGGAAGTGCAGGGCAGGGCACAGCTGAGGTCATCTTGACTGTATGATCCTGGGTAAATTACTAGAAGTTATCTCCAAGCCTCAATTTCCTCATCTCTGAAATGGGTATAATAAGAGTCACCATTATTGGGAATTAAAGATAGCATCTGTGCAACAGGGGGAACATAGTAAGTGCTCAGTATCACCTAAAACTTTTTTATGATGATGTCATCGAGTCAGGACTCCAGGACTTCCCTGTTTGGTCCAGTGGTTAAGAATCTGCCTGCCAGTGCAGGAGACAGCGGTTTTATCTTTCCTGATTTGGTAAGATCCCACATGTTGAGGAACAACTAAGCCTGTGCACTGCAACTACTGAGCTCACACAGAGTCCATGCTCTGCAACGAGAGAAGTGTTTCAGTAAGCCTGCACACCTCAGTGAAGGGTAGCCTCTGCTCCCCTTAACTAGAGAAAGCCTGTGCACAACGAGGACCCAGTGCAGCCCAAAAGAAAATAGAGTCAGGATTCCCCTTTCCCCACAAAAGGAAGATTCTGACGTGTGTAGGTGACTCAAGTTGCAAACAACGTAGACTATTTGGTGAGGGTTACTTAGAACTTCCTGTTCCCAGGGTCACTGACTGAGGCCTGAACTCCCCCTTTCGAGGGATCGATCAGTCCTTCATTCCATAAGGATTTCCAGGTCTCGAGGTGGAGACAAAGGTGAATTTTTAGAACTTCAAAGTAACCCATTATCGGCCAGATGTCTCATTTCAAACTCACAATATGATTTTTGTCCTTTATTAAATGAGAAAACGGGGGCTCAGAAAGATGAAGTGACTTGCTTGAGATCACAGTCAGTAAGTGGGGACGTGAAACCTGGGCTTGGTTCAAAAGCCTCTGCTGGCTTTTCTAGGGTTCAGAGGCCAGTCCTATCCCACCCTCCACCCTCCGTTCCCACCCGCCTAGGAGTGGGGCCTCAGGGCCTGGGTCATGTTTAGTCTTAAAGCTCTTGGCAAGTGAGACCTCTAGGGCTGTGGTCCGTGGTTGTGACCCATGGTGTCTGGTGTATTGCAGACGTTCAATAAGTGTCTACGGCATGGGGGTGGGAGTGGGGATGGGTGGTGTGGGGATGAATCAGAGTAAAAGGAGAAGGAAAGAAGGGAAGAAATTAAGGTTCAGAGAGGTTGGGGAAATCTCCTGGGGTCTCCCAAGCCCTGGCTGAACTCAGCTCTTCCCTAAGGACCAGGGACCCCTAGACCAGAGATCCTCTTGGCCGGCTGAGTTGGGAGTAGAGGGAGGGCTGGGCAGTAGTGGGTGGGACCGCGATAGGACATGGTCTCAGCTTTTCTACCAGCTGGTGACTAATGACAGATGAGCAGCGTCTAGCTTAAAGCCCAGAGCAGGCAGGGCCAGACTCCCCTGAGGTGGGAGGGGCTGAGGCAGGGACATCAGGACAGGGGCCTTGGGGAAAATGTCAAGGGGGCAGGCATGACCTTTTCAGCCCTTTGAGAGGGAGTGGGTGGGTGGCCTCTCTAAGGCAGAACCTGGGTGTCCCAGGCCATGGGGAGCAGAGAGCAGGACACCCGACTGGGGAGGGCCCTCCCAATGTGTCCATTTTGCAGATGGAAAAGCTGACTTGGCCATGGTATCCTCAGCTCCACACTACAGTGTGTCCCCTACTCCCCACGGTCCCTGGCCCCCAGCATAGGGTCTTGGCCCCAACTCTGCCACTTAAGCTCTGAAGACCGTGGACCCTTTAGTTCATTTCTCTGAAGCCGCAGTTTCTGTAAAAGCAGGAATTACCTCCAAGACCTGAGGGGGCTGATGGGAGGATGGCAGGAGGTGTGGAGCCAAGGGGAGCCTTCTGAGAAGTGATCTGAGCTTGTCCCACTCCTGCTGAAAAGTTGAGGCCCTGTAGGTCTGGCCCTTCTTACCCTCCAGTTGCATCTCCCACATTTGCACCCTCCAGCCCCACCAGAACCCCCCCAAATGCATCCGGAAGTTATCTACCTCCAGGCCTGGACGCAAGTTGTGCCATCTGAGATGCCATCCCTCTTCACCTATCAGCCTCACCAGGCTTTCCATGCTCCCGAGCAGGATTTCCTTCCTTCATGCCCAGCACCCACAGGGCACAGCTACAGTATATGCCTTGTATAAGGACCCATGTCTGTGTGTCTGTCTCCCACCCCCCACCAGACTCCTGGTGGCTGCTCAATAGATGTTTGTTGAATGAACAAGTGACCTGCCTCAGAGAGAGACAAAGAGAAGGAGGAGCAGGGGGGCGTTGTTCAAGCCTGGGACAGGCTCTGATGGTTAGCTTAGAGCCTTGGTTGGCAGGACCTGTGGTTCTGGTTGCCTGGGGCAAGGACATGATTCTGGGGCATCTCTCAGTTCTTGTTGACTCCACCAGAGACAAGAGGTCTGGGCCCAACTTACTCTCCAATCATATCTCCTACGATCCTAGGAGCAGACAGACCCACTGCTGAGCCTCAGCGAGTGCAGATGACTTTCTCAAGATCACATAGCAAGTTAGGGGAGAGTCAAGGTAGGGCCTCCAAACCCTATAGAACAATAAGGTTTGTTGTCAATTTTAGAAAGGCAGAAAGTTGCTTTTATTTAACTTGGCAATTGGACATCAGTTGAAACCGAGAATGGGGTGAAACTTGAGACTTGCGTGATGGAATTAGGGTGAGTTGGTGTGGCAGAGGCTGACACAGGGCCCAAGAGTGCCAGGCTCCAGCAGTCTCTCCCTCCCTTTATTGGCTGTGTGACCTCAAGTCTTAATCTCCTATAAAATGGGACAACCTCTCCCCTCCCCCGCCACAGCCCGCTGGACTCAGAGCAGGAGGCCCAAAGTAGTGACAGCCCCTCCCAAGGAGAGTAAGCCGATCCTATTATTGTCACCATTATGTGGTTGCAGTTCTTAACTCTCCAGACACCCCAGGGAATGGAGGGTTTAGGATTTTTGGAGAGTCGAACCCTGTTCATTTCAGGCAGCAAGACTTGCTCTACTCGTGGGAAAACCCACCTCAGACCCTTACTCACAACAGTGATCACTTAGTTGACATACAATCCTAACAAAGATGTAACACCCTTCTGTGCAACAGCCCCTAAAGGTTAGACACTGAGACATTAGGACTGGGGAGAAGAGACACTAGAGGTGGGAAGTGCTGAGAGAGAGGGAGACGTCAGAAAAGCTGCACAAGTAGACGAGAGAGCTCTGACGCTGGTAAGGTCTGGGGGCATCTGGAACTGGGTTAATAGTCCAGCCTCATGGGGCCATCATCATTGGTCATGACAGTGACCCAGAGGCAGCCTATGAGGAAAAGGCACTTTGTGATCTGCCCATGGAGCCCTTGAGACACTTTTCACCCCCTCCCTGCTTCTTTTCACGGCACTGACGTCCAGCTCGAAGGACACAGATGTATGTGGGAGCTCCACAGACCTGGGTTCAGAGCCAGCTCCGCCAGGTATTGGGTTGGCAAAAAAAAATTCGTTCAGATTTTCTGTAAGATGTTATGGAAAAACTCAAAGAAATTTTTGGGCAAACCAATACTTTCCTCTGTGATCTTGGCTAAGTCATAGCACTTCCAAGCCCTAGTTTCCTCATCTGTAAAATGGGTATGATAATAATCATGCTTACTTCTTCTCAGGCTTTCTGTGAGGATTAACACCATGCCTGGTGGAGAACAAACACTCAGAAATGGGTGACTGATTATTTGACAATTAAGAAAATGAAGTAGTGGTGTGTCTACAACATGGGTGAACTTCCATACCATCACACTCAGGGAAAAGAAGTCAATCACAGATGTCTACCTAGAGTATGATTCCGTTTATATGAGATGTACAGGACAGACAAGTCCATAGAAAGGGAAAGTGGAAGAGTAGTTGTCAGGGACTGAAGGGAGGAGTGGGGAATGGAAGAGTGGATAATAATGGGTACAGGGTTTCTTTGGGGGTCGGGAGTGAAGGAGATATTCTAGAATTAGATTGTGGTGATGGTTGCACAAATATGTGACTATACTAAAAACCGTTGAATTGAACATTATAAATGGAAGAATTTTCTGGCGAGTAAATTATGTCTCAACAACATGGTTTTTTAATATGGCAGTAGAGTGACTTGCCTGGTGGTCTAGTGGCTAAGACTCCAGATTCCCAATGCAGGGGGCCCAGGGTTTGATCCCTGGTTGGGGAACTAGATCTCACATGCTACAATTATGATCCAGTGCAGCCAAATAAATAAATAAAATGGCAGTGGATTTTAAAAAAAAAAACAAAACATAAAGTAAGAATAAAACTCTGGAAGCCTTTGCAAATATTGTCCCATTTTCGAATTAAACCTAACAGAAATACTTGCACTTGTGCCCAAAGGGCCTGTACAGGGAGGGTCTTCATAGCATTATTTGTTATGGTGAAACTGGCCACAACCTAAGTCCCCAGCAAAAGGGGATGGATAAATAAGCCATCCTTAGGAAGGTCCGTCTAGTCAAGGCTATGGTTTTTCCTGTGGTCATGTATGGATGTGAGAGTTGGACTGTGAAGAAAGCTGAGCACCGAAGAATTGATGCTTTTGAACTGTGGTGTTGAAGAAGACTCTAGAGAGTCCCTTGGACTGCAAGGAGATTCAACCAGTCCATTCTGAAGGAGATCAGCCCTGGGATTTCTTTGGAAGAATGATGCTAAAGCTGAAACTCCAGTACTCTGGCCACCTCATGTGAAGAGTTGACTCATTGGAAAAGACTTTGATGCTGGGAGAGATTGGGGGCAGGAGGAGAAGGGGACGACAGAGGATGAGATGGCTGGATGGCATCACTGATTCGATAGACATGAGTCTAAGTGAACTCCGGGAGTTGGTGATGGACAGGGAGGCCTGGTGTGCTGTGATTCACGGGGTCGCAAAGAGTTGGACACGACTGAGCGACTGAACTGAACTGAACTGAGGAATATTATACAACAATTAAAAACCAGAAGAGGTACTCTTCTGTGTATGGACATGAAAATAATTCCAAGTCACGATGTTGAGCAAAAAAAAACAAATTGCAGGACATTATCTAGGATGTGATTCCACAAGACTATTCATTTCCTATGAGAATAATAAGTAAATATATGTAAAATATGTAAACAGAAGTACACAGAAGAAGGTCTGGAAAATGTCTCTCCAAATTGCTGACGGTGATGGGGGGAGTATTAGGGCCATAATTAGGGGGCGGTAGTGGTGATTAAAGGCTTCCCAGGTGGCTCAGTGGTAAAAAATCTGCCTGCAGTGCAGGAGATGAGGGTTTGATCCCTGAGTCAGGAAGATCCCCTAGATAAGGAAATGGGAATCCACTCTGGTATTCTCGCCTGGAAAATCCCATGCGCAGAAGAGCCTGGGGAATCTAATTGATTCGCAAAAGAATCAAATACGACTTAGTGACTAAACAACAACAAGTGGTGATTAAAGGTGATTTAGTATTCCCTGGAAGGTGATACAATTTTTAAGTAGAGAAGTATTTTTATGTATCACTTTGGTAATTAAAGATTAACTTTTCAAGAGGAAAAAATAATCTGTTTACATTTAGAATTGAGTTTTTATAAAAATGGAAATACTCCAAAAGAAATTCTAGTAGCTAGAAAAAAATACACACTGAGAAAAAAAAAAGAAAAGAAATTTGCCAAAATACAAAAAGTCCACAGTCTATTAAAAAAACAACCACCTAACTTTTGTCAATATTAGCACAATCTTACAAAAACAAACCCATGAACACAGCACATGAGTAAAGACGAAATACACAAATGTTACCACATCTGAAATTTGGAATTTTGAAAAGGGTACACTGAGTTTCTGTTTACTTCCCAATCCTATTTATGGCTTTAAATGCTTCTGGAGCACTTAATCCCAGTGAAATCTAAGAAAGTGCTTGAAAAATCCTTTCCTGTGTTAACAGGAGGGTCAGAGAGGTGAAGTGGCTTGCCCAAGGTCCCCTAGCTCAGAAGGGGCAGAGCAAGTGCTCGAAAGTGCATACTTGGAGTCCATATGGCTGGAACTTCATGCCAGGGGAGTTCAGCCTTGGTGTGGGAGCCTGGCCAAGCCACCGTGGCCATTTGGGGCTGCAGAGGCCTGGGAGATGAACCACTGGATTCTGAACCATTACCCTGCTTCTCCCCCACTTAGACTGAGTCACTGGTTGTGTCTGCCTGACACACCCCATTCAGTCAATAAGAGTCAAACACACTTTCTTTCATGGAAATAAATGACTCTCTAGGGCAGAGGCTGAGCTTGTCCGGCTAAATTGAACACTTGTGTGGTTTGAACGAACCACTTGTTTCTCCTGCCTGCTTGATGAGCCACTCAAGTGATTGAACCCAGGGCTTGTAGGTCTGAAGCAGCCCTCAGCTTGACCCAGTCAGTCTGAAACCCAACCTTCACATCTGAGGGTAGTCTGCCAGCACCACATCCCACCGTCACAGAAGATGGAAGCTTTGGCCACGTTCCTACAAAGACAGAGCTCAGTGTCTAGCATAATGAACCCCAAGGCTATAGGCCTCCAGTTGCAGCCTTCTTGGTAGATACAGCTTTTGCTTCTGGGGAAACTCCCCTTTCTGCGGGCTTGATGGGGCTGTCAATCAAATGGCCCTGCCCAGCTCTAGTTAAGTGCGGGCCTGGGACCCAAACTCAGCCAATCAGAAGATCTTCTGGGACTTGGCATCTTCCCACTCTGATACAAGTTCTACATGATGGTAAAATTCGCTGGTTCATTCCTAAAACTACTTCACATTTTGTCTTTTCTGAAGCTCGGCTTTTTAGCTTTTGTTTGACTTTTAAAAGTCAGATTTATTGAGTTGCAATTTATACATGCATTTCCATTTCACTTTTTTGAGCATACAGTTCAATGAGCTGACAAACATGTACTGTCCTGTTACTACATCACAGTTGTGATTTAGAACGTCTCCAACAGTCTCCAAATTTCCCTCCTGCCCTTTTCCTGGCAATTCTCTCCCCACTTCCTGTGTGCCTGGCAAACGCTAACTGATTACTGTTCCTATTTTTTGTCTTTTCTGGATATCATGTAAGTGAAATCAGACAATAGATACCTTTTGAGTTTGGTTTCTCTCATTTAACACAGTACATTTGAGATTCATCCAATTGTTGCAAGTGCCCGCCGTTCCTCCCTTTGTGTTGCTGAGTAGTAAGTATTCCACTGAATGAATACATCACAGTTTATTTCTACGTTAACCAGTTGAAGGACATTTGAGTTGCTCTGGGTGATTATGGATAAAGCTGCTATAAATACAGATCTACAGTTCTTTGTGTGGACATATATTTTCACTTCTTTTGTGTAAATACCTGTAAGCCATCCCCATGTCCTTCCAATTGATTTTTTTTTTTTGTAAACTGTTAAGCTCCCCTGAGTCTGTGTCTATTCATATAACCAAAGACTGAAACAGACATTTCTCTGATTAAATTCTCCAAATGACTCTAAGGGATTTAAGGATTATTGTCCTCATTTTACTGGGGAAATCGAGGCTCAGAGAGCCTAAATAACCTGCGCTGAACCACAGAGCAAGGATGTGAATCCAAATCAAAGTCCTAAAGGGAGTCATAGCTGCCTTTCTAAATCCTGGTCACCTTGGTGGGAGACTAGCTTCATAATGAGGGTTCTAACTCATATTGATTGGCTGACAGTTGGTAGAATAAATGCTTCACCCCTTTACTCCGACCTCAGTTTGCCCACTGGAGAAATGACAAGATTGGACCAACGATGAATTTCTGATGCTCTCAATTCACTGGTTTCAACACGCTACGACTATTAATAAGATAGAGCTGTCTGATAAACCATTCCTGGGAAATGGGGGAGGGGAGCCCAGCACACGCCCCCGCCTCCACACACAGCAGCACCCACAGATGGCTTCCTGCGCTTGCACCCTGCCTGGCTGACCCCCAGCAGAGCAATTTGTACTCTCTGCTTTCCTGGCCTGAGAGAAAAAAATACCCCTGTCACATTGGATTAACATCACCCCTCTCGCTGAGAATCTTCTCCCGGGTGCAGCCCCCTCTCTTTGTCAATATTTTCAGAATGTTCAGGTTTCTAAACAAGACCTGACAGGTTAAGGTTTTTTTTTTGTTTTTTTTTTTAAGAATAAAACGAATCACCTTGAACACGGTCTGGAGGCTCAAATTAGATTAACCCTGTCCTTTCCCAAGTGGCAGTTGGGCTTTTGGCCTTGCTGGGGGATGGAGAGGTGAGAAGAGGGAAGAAGGAAGAGGCTGATGCCTCGACCCACCTTCTTCCCAGATCCTCATCCTCCCTGGGTGGTACCCAGGCCTCTCCGGAAACCCAGAGGCAGAGTGATGGAGGCCTTCCAGGTGCAACAGCCACATGCTGCTAGCTGGGAGCATGCCTGGTGAGCTAAAGGGGTGGCAGGGAGGCCAGCGGAGTGGGAGCGGAGTGAGCAGGAAGGGAACAAAAGTGGTGGACGGAAAGCGCAGGTGCACACACAGGTCATGCGTGTAACTTCGTGTTACATGTAACTTCACCTCAATTTTCCCACCCAGATAATGAGAGTGAGAGTTCCAGTCTCTCAAACTTGAGAATAAATGCGCTATTGTGTGGGACAGCATAGGGCACAGTGGGAGCCACACAAACCTTGGCTGTTTTAATGACTCGTTATTTTTAGGGGCTTCAAGTGCCGTCTGTTTCTGCAGGTCAGCTCTGGGGTGTGGGTGAGAGGGGGATCTTGTGCACCCACTGTGCGCCGGCCCTGTAGGGAGAAGCCTTATGCAGGTACTTGCTCTTCATTGGTTTATTTGCAGCCCCATCTGACCCTACAAAGACCCTAAGTTGTCCTTCTCTTCCATAATTCTCTGTCTGCATGATGAATGGCTCCATCCCCCCAACTGCCAGATGAGAAGAGTGAGGTTGTGAGAGGGCAACAAGGTTCACTGAGCACCCGTGGTCGCTGGGTGGACATTCTGGAGCTGGGATGGACCCTGGGGCTGTTGGGTGGCTTCACACTTGGTCTACGCCTTCCCTGTGGATCCCAGCTCCATCTTCTGATGCAGCCCTCCAGCTGAACACAGTGGACCAGCTCCACATGGCGTGCCTTCTCAGCTGCCATCCAGCAGGCCTGAAAAAGGTGCATCTTTCCAGACCAGCAGCTCAAGACCCACTGGGACTGCATTGCTGGAGTTTGGGCAGAGCATCTTTTGCGGTGCCCCGAGGAGGCAGAGGTCAGCAGGACTTTGACCTTCATCAGCCCTCCCTCCCAGGTTCACAGGGAGCAGCAAACACCAGCTCAGCCACCTCCCATTAAAGCCACCTTTTATTAAAGCCTTTCAGAGCCACATAGCCCCGCTCCGCCTTTTACAGATGGGGAAACTGATGCATTTGCCCAGGTCCAGGTCTGCCTAGCTCTAAAACCCATGCTTTTTGCAAAATACCTTTCCCCTGTCAAAGGGCCAATTCTCACGTGGGGAGCTCAGAGAAGAGGCTAGTGTCAGAGTCCAGGTGGGAGAGGATGGAAGCCCAGGCTAGGGAGGAGGTGGGGGGGCCATGTTTGCACCTCTATGTCTTCGTCTTCTATTCTTTGTGCTTGTCTGTCCTTCACATCTTACTCCCAGGGCCACATGTCCTGATGATGGCTGCTACTGATACGTCAGCATATGTGTGGCCATCATTCGCTCAGTGCTCACTGTGTTTGTGGACCTGTGCTTTCCATCCCCAACTCCGTTCCCTTCCTGCTCACTCGGCTCTCACCATGCTGGCCTCCCCGCCACCCCTTTAGCTCACCACGCATGCTCCCAGCTAAGAGTTTTTGCACTGGCCGTTCCCTCTGCCTGACATGCTCTTCCCTGATGTGGAGACCTGGGCACAATGTGGGTGCCTGAGAAGGGTGTGCTACGTCTGAATGGTGCTGCTACTGCTGCTGCTGCTAAGTCGCTTCAGTCGTGTCCAACTCTGTGTGACCCCACAGAGGGCAGCCCATTGGGCTCCCCCATCCCTGGGATTCTCCAGGCAAGAACACTGGAGTGGGTTGCCATTTCCTTCTCCAATGCATGAAAGTGAAAAGTGAAAGTGAAGTCGCTCAGTGACCCCATGGACTGCAGCCTACCAGGCTCCTCCATCCATGGGAGTTTCCAGGCAAGAATACTGGAGTGGGATGCCATTGCCTTCTCCACTGAATGGTGGGCTTATAGGAAACTCAATGAAGGAAAGGGTAAAGATTTGGCCCCTACACATTGGTTGTGGTAAAAACTTGGAGATTACTTAACTCTCTTCTGTCTCAATTTCCTCCTTAGTTCTTAAGAGATGGACAGCGTCTCTGGGGACTCTGATTCTTCACAGTTTGTGGGGAGAGAGAGATCATGTCCTGAGAAACAAACCAGTTTAGCCTTGTCATTATAATAATTAGGGATCCTGAGGTCAAGAGAGGATTCATGTTGTTTTGAGACCCATAAAGCATTAGAGATAAAACTGTTTGTTTTTTTTTTTAAGAGATTACCTATTGGATAATTTATTTATTGAACATTTATTGAGTACCTATGGGGTGAATTATGAATAAGACACAGTTCCTGCCATCAAGGAATTCTCAGGCGAGTGGGAGAAATAGGCACTCACTATGTAAACATTACTTCCCATATACTGTGTTCAGGATTGTGGTAGAGGAAGGCTTGAGGCCTGAGGGAACCCAGATGGGAGAGAGACTCTCTCCATGTGGTACATCAGGGCAGGCTTCATGGAAGAGGTAACACAATCTGGGTTTTGCAATATGAGTAGGAGGTTGTTGGGCAGATATCATGAAGAAGAGCATTTGCTGCAAAAGGAACCTATTTGTGAATATAGGGGCAAAGTCATAGGGGTGAGAAAGAGTGTGGAGAATTCATGGGAATGGAATGTCAAATAGTGTGGCTGGAGTTTAGGGGTGTTTGGAGGGAATGTTAAGGCTGGAAAAGCATGGTGGGCCCAGACCACAGCCAGCCTTCAATTCCAGGCTCAGCTTAGCCCATAGGGAGTCATGGGAAAGCTTTTAAACAGTGGAGTGGTCTGATTAGGGGAAGATAATGATAAAAGATCTAATCATTAACCATGGAATTTTAGAGCTTAAACTGAGTGATTGTCATGCTCTGGACCTTATTTTAAAGACGAACAAACTGAGGTCAAAATATGTTGCCCACAGCTGGCCAGGAGGAGAAGCATTTTCTCCCACCCTGTCTCTGTAGGTGAGCTGATCCTGAGACTGGGACATTGGGATGTGCTTGCATGTCCTGTGAGGTAAGATGTTCCCAATAGGATGAGGTGCCATCCTTCTGTGACATTTATCTTCTTTGGTCCTGCCCTTCATAGTCTCCAAAGACAGTGGTGCATATGGGAGCCCCCTTCTTGCAAGTTCCTTCTCTGCTGTGTGACCCTAACCATGTCCCTTCCCCTTGGGAGCTTCAGTTTTTCTATCTGGTTAATGGGTGTGATAAATGAAGAGATGGTGCTCGCTTCAGCAGCACATATATTAAAATTAAAATGATATAGAGGAGATTATCATGGCTCCTGTGCAAGGATGAAGCACAAATTTGTGAAGCGTTCCATATTTTCAGATGTAGAAAACAAACTTATGGTTACCAATGGGGAAAGGTGTGTGTGTGTGTGGGGGGGGGTGTGATAAACTGGGAGAGTGGGATTGGCACATATACACGACTATATATAAAATAGATAACTAATAGGAACCTACTGTATGGCATAGGGAACCTACTCAGTATTCTCTAATGACCTATATGGGAAAAGAATCTTCAAAAGAGAGGATATATGTATTTCTATAATTGATTCACTTTGCTATACAGCAGAAAATAACATAATGTTGTAAATCAACTATACTCCAACAAAAATTAATCTAAAAAAATAAATGAAGTGATGGCTGGTGCTGACTATCAATCATTCTGGGACCTCCTCCAACCCTCACTTCCTAAAGAGGAAGGAGGCCAGTCATGACCAGGTTTCCTGACCATGGCAAAAAGTGTGAGGCAGAAAGTTGCTGTTAGTTGGAAAAACTAGGGCAAGTTCGGAAAAACAACTTTTTAAAATAATTTACACAATTGGTCCAAATGTGACTCTGGGATACACAGAGCCAACTGGATTCTCACTTTTCTCATTCAGGTCCCTATACTTCTTCTTTTTTTTAATGAAAAAAATTATTTATTTATTTAGTTTTGGCTGCACTGGGTCTTTGTTGCTGCGCAGGGGCTTTCTCTAGTTGTGGCGAGCAGGGTCTACTCTCTAGTTGCGGTGTGAGAGCGTCTCATTGTGGTGTTTTCTCTTGTTGCAGAGCACAGGCTCTCAAACACATGGGCTTAGTTGCTTCACGGCATGTGGGATCTTCCTGGACCAGGGATCAAATCGGTGTCCTCTGCATTGCAATTGTTAAGAAGGATTCTTAACCACTGGACCACCAGGGAAGCCCTAATTTTGTCTTTATTGTGATGTAAGTTACATAACATAAAACATACTATTTTAACCACATTTAACTGTACAGTTCAGAGGCACTAGTACATTCACTTTGTTGTGCTCCTCTTAATGTGAACTAAGACCTCAACAGCTGTATAAGTGAAAGTGGTAAAAACCATCCACTGATGGACTTCTCATAATATTGAGGGACAGCCCTGGAGAAGTACAGATACCCGTCTTCTAGTTCCCTGAGACCTTACCTGGCTGAGTCCATCTGGTAGCAGGGATGTCAGGCCTGCTTGCTGACTTGGCAAGCCAAAGCATTAATGGCCCCAGGACCTGTCGGGTGCATGGGAGGGGCAGGACTGAGTCATTGATCGAGTCCCTTAAGACCCTTGAACAGGACCTCCCTCTGGCACAGCCTCTGCAAAACTCAAGACCGGCTCTTGGGGAGATGGGCACATGGCTTTGGAACTCTGCCAGTTTTAGCTGGAAGAAGCACACTATGTAAGAGTCAGGATTATCCTGAAAGCTCAGTTCTACCCTCCAGCTGCTTGAGAAAGATCCAGAAACCACTCAGCAGAAAATAGAGGTGCAGTCAGTTGGTCACCACATATAGATTTGGGTCCACCTCTGTGTCAGACCCTGTGGGAGACAGAGAAATGAGGCAGGCATATTTCTTTTCTGTGGCTTTAGCAGAACATCTGTGATTTTTTTCCCCTTAGTTGATATTAATGCATGTTCACTCTCCAAAATTGGTAAAGTGCGGAAAAGCCAAAAGAGGAAAGTAAAAGTCATTTCAAATATTATCTCTGGAGAGAATTATTAACATTTTGCTGTATTTCTTTCAGGCTGGTTATACCATATTTAAGTATATGTGTATTTATGTGTGTGCTCAGTCACTCAGTCGTGTCTGACTCTTTGTGACTGCATGAACTGTAGCCCACCAGGCTCTTCTGTCCATGGGATTTCTCAGGCAAGAATACTGGAATGGGTTGCCTTTCCCTCCCCACAGGGGATCTTCCTGAACCAGGGATAGAAACTGAGTCTCCTGTATTTTAGGCAGATTCTTTACCTACATGTATATAAATGTATATAAGTGTGCATTTAACTTCTTATTTTGGATTTAACTTCTAAAACTGGAATTATTTTTCATCGTCCAACAAATGTTATTGAGTACCTACTTTGTGCCAACATGTGCCAGCCAGTGGGATACACAGGAGGACAAAACATATGTGGTTCCTAAAGTCATGACAGTTGCTGATAAGTACTATTCTGACACCTGCCTTTTTTCATTGTATGTCCGACATGTTTCAGCTCACAACAGGTATTTCTACAACAGAATTTCATAAAATAGATGAAGCCCACTTTATCAAACCCCTATTGTTGCACATTTAGTTTTTTCTCCATGTTTCCACTATTGCAAACAGTGGTCATTGCTGCAGACATTTATTATACTTCGTTTAGACATTCATTTCAATTTCTTTTGATGTGCCTTCCTAGACTCCCTTGCAGCTAAAGTTTGGAGACCTATTTGCTCATATCCATTGGATGCACATGTGTGAGGCTCCAAAATCACTGCAGATGGTGACTGCAGTCATGAAATTAAAAGATGCTTGCTCCTTGAAAGAAAAGTTATGACCAATCTAGACAGCATATTAAAAAGCAGAGACATTTATTACTTTGCCAACAAAGATCCATCTAGTTAAAGCTATGGTTTTTTCAGTAGTCACGTATGGATGTGAGAGCTGGACTATAAAGAAAGCTGAGCACCAAAGAATTGATGCTTTTGAACTGTGGTGTTCAAGAAGACTCTTGAGAGTCCCTTGGACTGCAAGGAGATCTAATCAGTCCATCCTAAAGAAAATCAGTCCTGAATATTCATTGGAAGGACTGATGTTGAAGCTGAAACTCCAATACTTTGGTCACCTGATGCAAAGAGCTGACTCATTGGAAAAGACCCCAATGCTGGGAAAGATTGAAGGCAGGAGGAAAAGGGGACGACAGAGGATGAAATGGCTGGATGGCATCACCAACTCAACGGACATGAGTCTGAGTAAACTCCGGGAGTTGGCAATGGACAGGGCAGCCTGGTGTGCTGCAGTCCATGGGGTTGCAAAGAGTCAGACACAACTGAGCGACTGAACTGAACTGTGTGAGATTTTAAAGGCAAAGCAATGTTTAGGTTAGCTTCCTGCTTTGGCTGTTTACTGCTGGTTGTGAAGGCGTTAAGATTTTCTACAGCCGTGGTCTTAGTGTCATCACCAGCTCATGGTGTCGAGAGGTGGTGAGGGGGCATCAGCACATCTGATCCCTAAATTAAAACTGAAGTGACAATTTTTTTCAATTAAAAATGTTTTGGCCATGCCACATGGCTTGTGGGATCTTAGTTCCCCGACCAGAGATTGAACTTGTGCCCCATGCAGTGGAACTACAGAGTCTTAACCACTAGACGGCCAGGAAATTCCCCACAGTGACAAATTTCTGAAGACAATTATGAAGCTTCCAGGAAGTGGTAGAGGCAGCAGCTCCCACAGGTCAGCAGTACAGTGGTGATTTATGAGCGTCACTCCTGGGAGCACATCCCACTCACTAGGTCTTTCAATAATTTTGAAAGAACCCAACTTCCCTTATTAAGTCTTCACTAGAAGTAGTAAATGTTGTTTCTGTTTCTTGCAACTGAACTCTAAATCATGCAGACTACTCTTTTGAGCCTGTTGGCAGTGATTGCCTTAGCATAAATTTCTAATCATGGAATCAAGGACCCATTTTTGGTTTAAATAATTTTATTGAGATATAATTAATATACAATAAAACTCATCCATTTAAAGTGCACAGTTTCATGGCTTTTAATATATTCAGAGTAGTGCATCCATCATCACAACCTAATAGTAGAACATTTTTCCCTCCAAAAGAAGCTCCATACACATTAGCAGTTATTCTTTACCCTCCTTCTTATCCTCCTGCTGCTGCTGCTGCTAAGTTGCTTCAGTCATGTCCGACTCTGTGCAGCCCCAGAGATGGCAGCCTACCAGGCTCTTCTGTCCCTGGGATTCTCCAGGCAAGAACACCAGAGTGGGTTGCCATTTCATTCTCCAATGCATGAGAGTGAAAAGTGAAAGTGCAGTTGCTCAGTCGTGTCCGACTCTTGGCGACCCCATGGACTGCAGCCTACCAGGCTCCTCCGCCCATGGGATTTTCCAAGCAAGAGTACTGGAGTGGGGTGCCATTGCCTTCTCCACCTTCTCATCCTAGGCAACCACTAATCTACTTTTTGTCTCTATGGATGTGCCTGTTTTGCACATTTCCTACAAATAGGATCATGCAATATGTGATCTTTTTCACTGGGCTCTTTGACTTAGCATTATAATTTCAAAGTTTGTCCATGTTGTAGCATATATAGCATCAAAATTCTGTTGCTTTTTATTGCCAGGTCATATTCCATTAGTAGAGATACCATGTATCAGTTGATGGACAGTGGGGTTGTTTCTAGTTTTAAGTTATTATAAAGAATGCAGCTATGAACATTTGTGTGCATGTTTTTGTGTGGATGTATGTTTTAATTCCCTGGAAGAGGAAAGGGAAACCCACTCCAGTATTCTTGCCTGGAGAACCCCATGGACAGAGAAGCCTGATGGGCTACAGTCCAAAGGGTCACAAGAAGCAGACACGACTGAGTGACTGAGCACATGTTTTAATTTTTCTTGGGTATAGACTTAGAAGTGGAATTGCTGAATTACACAGTAACTCTTGTTTAGTTTTTTGAGAGACTGCCAAAGTTGTAGCACTGGTTTACATTCCCATTAGCAATGCCTGAATTTCTATTTTCTCCACATTCTCCCCAGCACTTACTATTGTCTCTTTGTTTATTATAAACACTCTAGTGGCTATGTGGTTTTGATTTACATTTCCCTGGTGACTAATGATGCCAAACATCTTTTTATGTGCTTATTGGTCACCTGCATATCTTCTTTGGAGAAATGTCTATTCAGATCCTCCTGTGTTGACAGGTGGGTTCTTTACCACTAGCACCACCTGGGAAACCCATTCAGATCCTTAGCCCATTTAAAAATTTTTTCATTGTTTATATAGTTGTTAAGGTTATTTATATATTTTAGATACAAATCCCTTATCAGTTCAGTTCAGTCGCTCAGTCGTGTCCGACTCTTTGCGACCCCATGAATCGCAGCACACCAGGCCTCCCTGTTCATCACCATCTCTCGGAGTTCACTCAGACTCATGTCCGT